>NW_026469936.1:0-21657 GCF_026875155.1 Cherax quadricarinatus | reverse complement strand
ATAACAAAAAAAGTCGGTCGATGGACTATTTTTTCCTCACAAACAGAACCAGAGATAGTCTCAACAGGAAAAAGTCCGAGGCACTACGGTGAAAAGCTCTTTTTCCACAAGGCACAGTACTAGCTCCCATTTTGCCCCTTTTCCCATACCGACATAGACAAGGATGTCAGCCACAGAAACCCGGTCTTCCTTTGCAGATGACCCCCGATCTGCATGACAGTGTTTTCCCTTTTGAGACACTGCAAGGCTCCAGGCGGACATCAACCAAATCTTTCAGTGGGCTGCAGAAAACAAATATGAATTTCAACGATAAAATTTCAATTGCCAGATAGGTAAACATGGGAAATTAAATTACATCAAGTACAAAAAAAATTCGGGCCCAAAAAAATAGAGCGAAAAACCAACGCAAAGCCCTGGGAGTGATTATCGGAGGATCTCATTTTCAAGGACCATAACATGATAAATCGCATCTGCTAAAAAATCGGATGGATAATGAAACCCTTTTCAAAACTGGGGAGGCCAAGCCCATGATGCACTCTCAGGGTCATTTTTTCTATCTAGGCTGAATATTGTGCAGTCTAACAGCCCCTTTCAAGGCAGGTAAAATTGCCGACTAAAAATTTACAGGAACTTTCCGGCGCGCATAACGGAGAAAAAACCCCTAAATTACGGGACGTTGAGGTTTCTAAACCTTATCCCTGGAACCAGGAGGGAGAGATACATGATTATATCACCGGAAAATCCTAGAGGGATAACCAAATTGCACACGAAAACACTCCTACGAAAGCAAAAGTTTGGGCAGACGATGCACCACCCCCAATAAAGCGGGGTGTCACACACGTTAAGGCCATAAATAATGTCGGGGGCCCCCGGACTGTTCAACTGCCCCCCACAATGGGGGGATTACCAAAGACCCTGGCAGCCTTCAAGCGGGCACGGGAAAACACCTAAAGTCAGTTTCCGAACAGCCGGGCTTGGGCCCTACGTTGGGTTTTCGTGCAGCCACAGCAACAGCCTGGTTTTTCAGGTGCGTTTTCCCCCGGGGGCCTGGTCACAACCCGGGCCCGGGGGCGTTGACCCCCCAAACTCTCCCAGGTAAAAAATCCAGGGACTTTATACATGGCTGCAACATGAACAAATTTTTGAGTAAGACAATTCACACTTCCACACCCGGTCACAACTTAGTGATTATTGGGGCAAATGTTTAGCTGGGCTCTCTCTCTCTCTCACACACACCCACACATACAATTCATAACACACACAAAAATAAACACACACACACACCACCACAAACACAACACCACACACACACACAAAACACACACACCACCACACACATACACAAACCAAACAACACGCACACACACTCATCACCACACACACACACACTCATGCCTAACACACTCATATCACCCCACACACACCCACACACACACACACACACACACAACACACACACACACACACACACAGTCACACACTCATACACATACACAGAAACACACACACACACAACACACACACACAACACACACACACACATGCACATATGTGGTTAATGCTGTATTTACAGCTAGCAAAGTCAGGGTATTTCTCCAGAATGGTCTGTAATATACCACTGATGGTAAAAATACTTAGCCAATTTCTTGAACACTTCTGAGTGAGTTGTTTCTAAATTCATTAATTTTATCGCACTCCAGTACAATAATGAGCAAGGGGAGTTGACATAATCCATTCTGGCAAAGTTTACATTCGTTTCGGTCTACATCTGGCGTGGTGGTGATTTAACCTTGCCAAAGATTTGTAACCAGCCGGAGCCGGGCGGTAGTGACATCGAAGAGTCTGCCTTATTTTGTTGGATGCACCATAGACATGTGGTCCTCCTGGCTGATAGAATGATGATAGATGGACTCACTTGTGTCAATCTCCCTGGGCCTTAAGTCCATAAAATTCAGCGGAACGTTTTTTTTCGTATTAATTGTTCTCAAACCACTACTACCTGACAAGCCATGATTGTAATCTACTCCCTCTTGAAAGCATACAGCTTAAACCAATTATCAGTTCTATCATGCATCTGAAGACAATGTGAGATGGGAATCCACAGCATGTGCACTCTGACTCCACTTGTCCACAATCCTACCATACCTGTGTCTGGCTTCTGACACAAGCATGCCACAATTTATGCTTAATGAGTTGAGCGCATTTATGGATGACCAGAGAATCAGTTACAATAAACTGTCAATCTTTGATACATAGATGCATTTCAGTTGCAAGGAGTATGGCAATAACAGTTCTGTCTGAAGGGATAGAGGCCCAAACTATTGATTGCGTGCTCGAATTTATTTTTTAAGGAGCCATACTCTGTACGACAACAGCAGCACTATCAGCTTGCACAGTGGTTTGGTTGAACAGAAAACCATGAACGTAAATAATTTGCGAGAGTGTGTGCTGTGTGACTAAGTTATCACACCCCCCCCCCCCCCCGAACCGGCCCAACAGTTTGGCCTTCAAGGCGAAGTTTTGGGTGTGTATTTAAGAAGTAGTTTGGGGAAATGGAGGAGGAATGTAATTAGTTTGGAATGGGTTAATATTCCATGAGCGGAGAAGTGCGCTGCTGCCTTACTTGACATAGAACATGTATCTGATTCATGCGGAGGGTCGGTTCCCAGTCTTTTCTATCCATCTGGAGGAGTGTTCACCAGTGCTGAGGGAAGTTTGGAAGGGCTTCTTGTGCAGGGGTTTGCATGAGCTTGCCTGAGCATATTAACCCCAATTAAGATATTTCTTTCAGTTAACCACGATCTCTGAATGCTTGGAAATATCAAGTTCTTTTTGCCATATTTAAAATTTTGGCAGTACGAGGGATCCTAGGATGATCCGCATTGACTTCGTTCTGCAGTTTTTCCAGCTCTCCAGCTTCCAGTCAGACACAGAGCAAATAGTGGCGCAAGCATAATCAACCAATGATCTTAATATAAGCAGATACATTCATTTTCACAATTTTATACATTAGCACCATACCTGGGGGTGAAGCCCTGCCACAACTCTAAGTGCTCTTTAGTCGTTCATTGTATTAGCCAAAAAAAAACACCGACAAAGTCTTGTTACAACAGGTCCAAGTATAGTGGAACCCTCAAAGGCCTAGATTACCTGTATCTGCTTACATATTCTAGAAGAGACCCATCATGCAATTGGATCTGACGAACTGTGCTTCTCTGTCAAAGGAGGGAGACGCCTATTGAGTATCTTTGTTTTATCAGTAGAGTTTATCAACCCCAGGTCCTGCCACGAGGCTAGTACATGATTAAGAATGTTTTGGGTGTTGGAGAATCAGGTGGTGTGAATCATTATATCATCAGCAAAACTAATCACATAATTATGGGGCTGACTAGGCATAGCATTAAGTAATGCATTAATTAGAATATTGAACAGTATGGGACTGAGCACACCTCCCTGTGGGGTTCCTAATTCAAAGTCTTTAGTTACACTTCTATGTCCCTGGAACAACACAGACGATTTTCTGTTGGACAGGTAGCCTTTAATCCAGCGGAGAAGCCATCCTCCAACATCGGGTAAATAAGTTTATGTGGACAATTTCCGGGTGTGACGTCAACTGAAGAAGAACTAATGAGGATATGTGAAGGGGTTAATGAAATAATGCAGTAAGGTGCTGGGGCTGACTTGGGATACTGAGAGAGACTTGTTATTGTTAAAGTCTCATAATTCCAGTATGCCCAATAAATTAATCCAGGGAGCATAGGCTTATGCCCCTGAGAGAATGGAACAGTAATTTGTCCATTTTGAGGGATCAATAAATATGGATGGCCATGGAGTTGAAGTGCCTATATGCAGTAATGTGTGGGGCTGATCGCTATCATCTCTCTTCTTGGAATACTGAGTTAGTTAGTTTAATATGTTTATTATGCACCCCATACCCATCCTGTGGGCGGTAGTCAAAAGATTACAGAGGTACATAATTGGTCCAGGGACTGGGCCTCAAAGTTTTGATAGCTGAGCAAGTTACAGAGGTAATGAATTCACAATTTACAAAGGTAATGAACTCACAATTTACAAAGGCTAATGAAACTCCAGGTAGGTCTGGTCACAATCATGACAGTTACAAAGGTATTTACTGATTACAGAGGTACACAATGGGTCCAGGGACTGGGCTCCAAGTTTTGCTGGCTGAACTAGGTACAAAGTAACGATCTCACAAGTTTACAAAAGGTAAATGAACTCAAAGTTACAAAAGGTAATGATACTGTAAGAATGGCTACATTACGTTTATACAAGGCTGCATCATGGCCCCCCACCACCAATTTTAGAGTTAATGAGCAATTCACCTTCCAACCCGGTCACAACTGTAGTGGTTATTGTGCAAAAAATGTTGATTGTGAGTCTCTCTCTCTCTCACACACACACACATACAAAATCATCACACACACACATAAACACCACACACACACACACACACACAAACACACACACTCACACAAACACACACACACACCACACACCATACACACACACACACACACACACACACACACAATCACACACACACAAAATCATACAACACCACGCACACACACTCATACATACACACACACACACTATACACAACACACACTCATACTCACACACGACACACACACACACACACACACACACACACACACACACACACACACACAACACACTCACTCACACACTCACACACATACACACACACACACCACACACACCACACACACACACACACACACACACACACACACAAACACCACACACACACACCACACACACACAACACACACACACACACACACACACACACACATGCACATATGTGGTAATGCTTTAATTTACAGATAGCAAAGTCAGGTATTCTCCAGACAATGGTCTGTTAATATACCACTGTGGTATAAATACTTAGCCATTTCTTGACACTTTGAGTGAGTTGTTTCTAAATTTCTTTAATTTGATCACACTCCAGTACATATTGAGCAAGGTGTGAAATAATCCATCTGGCAAGTTTACATTTCGTTTGGTCTAAATCTGGTGGTGGTGATCTAAACCTGCCAAAGATACTCGTAACCCAGCAGAGCCGGGCGGTAGTGACATCCAGAGTCTGCTTATTTTGATTGGATGCACCATAGACATGTGGTCCTCCTGCATGGTAGATGATGATAGATGGGACTCACTGGTGTCAATCTCCCTGAGCCTTAAGTCCATTAAAATTCAGCTGAAGTTCTTTTTGTATTATTGTTCTCAAACTACTAACCTGACAAGCCAAGATTGTAATCTACTCCCTCTTTGAAAGCATACAGCTTAGCCAATTTATCACCCCCCCGTTCTATCATGGCATCTGTAATATAGACTAATGTTTGAGATGGAATCCACAGCATGTGCACTCTGACTCCCTCTGTCCACAATCCTCATACCGTGTCTGGCTTCTGACACAAGCATGCCACAAATTTATGCTAATGAGTTGGAGAGCATTTATGGATGACAGAGAATCAGTTACAATTAAACTGTCAATTATTTGGATACATAGATGCATTTCAGTGCAAGAAGTATGGCAAACAGTTCTCTTGAAGGGTAGAGGCCCAATTATTGATGTGTGCTCCAATTTCTTTAAGAGAAGCCATCACTCTGTACGACAACAGCAGCTCTACCAGCTGCACCAGTGGATGGTGAACCAGAAACCATATAACGTAAATAATTTTGCGAGAGTGTGTTGCTGTGTGACTAAGTTATCAATACAGCTTAAGGCCTCATGTTTGGCTTCAAGGCGAGTTTTGGTTGTGATTTAAGAGTAGTTTGGGGGAAATGGAGGAATGGGTAGTTTGGAAGGGGTAATTTTCCATGGAGCTGGAGAAGTGCCGCTGTTGCCTTACTTGACATTAGATCATGTATCTGATTCATGCGGAGGTCGGTTCCAATCTTTTCGATCCATTGGAGGGTGTCACCAGTCCTGAGAAAGTTTGGAGGGCTTCTGTGCAGGGGTTTGATGAGCTTGCTGCTGAGCATATTAACCCCAATGAGGATTTTATTTTTTCAGTAACCGATCTCTGATGTTGGATATCAAGTTCTTTTTGCATATTTAAAATTTTGGCAGTACGTGGGCATCATAGGTGATCTCATTGCTTCGTTCTGCAGTTTTTCCAGCCCTCCAAGCTTCCAGTCAGACACAAGGAGCAAGTAGTGGGCGCAGATAATCAACAATGATCTTAATATAAGCAAGATACATCATTTCACAATTTTAACATTAGGGCCACCATACCTGGGTGTGAAGCCCGGGCCAAACTCTAAGTGCTCTTAATCGTTCTTTGTAATTGGGACAAAGTCTTGTTACAACAGGTCCAAGTAGAGGAACCTCTCAAGCCTAGATACCTGTATCTGCTTACATATTCTAAAAGAGACCCATCATGCAATTGGAATTGACGAATGATGCTCTCTGTCGAGGTGGACGCCTAATGGAGTATCTTTGTCTGTTTTGTCAGTAGAGATATCAACCCAGGTCTGACACGAGGCTAGTACATGATTAAGAATGTTTTGGGTGTTGGAGAATCCGGTGGTCGTGAATACATATTCATCAGTCAAATACTAATCACATAATTATGGGGCTGACTAGGCATAGCATTAAGTAATGCATAATTAGATATTGAACAAGTGTGGGACTGAGCACACCTCCCTGTGGGGTTCCTAATTCAAGTTCTTTGTTACACTTCTATGTCCATGGAACAAACACAGACGATTTTCTGTTGGACAGGTAAGCCTTTAATCCAGCGGAGAAGCCATCCTTCAACATCCATTTGGCAAGTTCACTAAATATTACATGTTCGGTTGGCTACATCGAAGCGGAATTTACGGTCAAGGAAGGTAGTGTAGGAGCTGTCAGTGTGCAGGGTGAGAAAGGTGGTATGCAATGATGCACGCTCCTTCCATGCATGAACCATGTAACCGGGGACAAAAATTGTTTGATTTCTGTACATGAGACGATAAGGAATCTTCTCTTCAAATGTTTTACACAAGCAGCTAGTAGAGATATTGGGCGAAATGCATTTTGTTGATTGGGGCTTAGGAATTGGAATGATGAGGATGTTGGTCCAAGATTGGGGAAGCTCCCCAGTTACATAGCTCATGTTATATAATTCAAGTAATGGGATTACCTGGTACTCGCCACAGCAAATCTGAGTATGTTGTAAGTAATACCATCTCACCAGGCGACGTGGAGTTGCCCTTAGTTAGGCTGCATCCAAGTTCATAATTAGTGAAAGGAATGTTGCAATCATTGCCTTACTGAGCATAAAGCAAACAAGTCTCTCCCTTTGCATCATATTTTCATTTAATTTAGCCTGTGTGGTACTGGCGAAAGATTGTCATAGTAGATGTAGCAGCCCAAAGCACTGATAATTATTCGCCTATGCATGGGATGAGGGAGTGATGAGCGCAATCTGCCCAGTTTCGTTTACCCTTAATTCTATTTATGTCACCTCATGCCGGTAAGTGGGGGAGTGAGCATTAAGACCATTGACAATTTTTCCCAGGTCGGTTTTGCCGCAGCTCTGTCATACGCTCTCTTGCAGCAGCAAGGGCAGTTTCGGAAGAGCCTCAGCATTCCAGGGGTACGATGTTTTTCTATAGGGCTAGGCCTAGTTTCTCGAGCAGTACGTTTCCAGTGTACGAAGTTTAGAATCATTGTAATAAGTATGGTTTTTGAAGGCATACTGAGAGAGACTTGTTATTGTTAAAGTCTCATAATTCCAGTATGCCCAACAAATAACCCGAGAGCACTAGACTTGTGTCACAAACTACAAAGAGGGGAAATTGTTAATACCGAAGCATAGAGGGCTGGGAGTGTGCTTGGATGGAGCCTATCTGAAGGACTGTTCAGGTGGAAAGAATTAATGGCGTGATTATGTAAATTACCAATGTTGGAGTTCCCAAGCCAGGTGGCCAGTGAAGATGGGAAAATTGTACTCCACATTACATAAGTCATCTAGCAACGACCTCCGCCCGGCCGCAGTGTGGAAAATTTTTGATTTTCCGAAACTATAGTGCCTAATAGGTGTTTAATGTGTCGATATGAGTTTAAAATGTATTTGAAAATAGGATAGAAACCAGGATGCCCTGGGGCCATGCGCAGATGTGCGGGGGTAGAGGTCGAGCTGGGGCACGAGGTGGCGGCAGTGTTTTGAATGGGTGAGGAGGCTGTGAAAACTGGGGATCAGGAAACTGGCGTTCACGGCAGCCTAAGGATTAATATAGGCCTCATTCATAATAGGAAATTGTCGTAACTGTTCTGGTGAAGAGTGAGTGAACGTAATTTACGGGACCACCGTAAAAGGGTGTAAAAGTTAGTGAATAAATGGTTTGACCAGGTGTGGACGGGTGCGCGGCCATGGTGTGTGTCCAGGGGAAATACCCGTGAGTTAATCCTCACTCATCGGCCTCAGAATCTTAATGGTAGTGACTCTAATGTGTATAATAATTATGAGCGTTAAAATGTCTTGTGAATGGTACTGTAAATGAGTGTAATTAAACATTAAGTTATAGAGAATGCAGTGATTGTGTAATAGATCGCCCTGCCTCCGAGTGAACGCGTGATTCCTCGTACAAGGATAGTGAAGTTTCTGAAATCATGACTTCTAACCGGGACACCAACTGATACCTCGTCCGCTGGAATAAAGAACGTGTCGGTTTGAAATCATTTTTAACCCCCCCCCCCCCCCCAAACCCCCCCCCCCCCCCCCCCCAAACACAACAAAAAACCCCCCCCCCCCCCCCCATTTAAAAAAAACGGGGACATCGAAATGAGATGGTGAATGAGGGAAAATAAGGAGAACAATCCACCCCCAGTTAGTAACCCTTCTAGTATACAGACTGATACTGGGCAGTTCGTATGTTTTAATTGGAGAGGTCAAAGGTGTCCAGCCACATCAAGTGCTGACCACCTGGGGAGGAAAATATCTGGTAAGTGGTGGGATTATGTACAAGTGTTTTTCCTTGATGGATATGTCCATGTGTAACCTACCCCTCCCCCTTCATTCAGTTACACTAATTATCTATACAGTCCACAATTAATTAGTAGTACCGTTGTTTTTTTTTTTTAAAAAACCCGGGTGGGTGCTATCCAATCCATATGGTCTCGGATAGATATGGATAAGATTGTGAGGTCGAAGGAACCACTTGCCGTGACCAGGGTGGTTAAGTTTTCTCACATGTCTACACGGGGTGACTACGGTAAACAATACGGTTGACTCCCAATGAGATTACTTGTATGTATATAATGTTGGGGTACATACAGGTAAGCACCCTAGAAAATTTTCCACAGTGAGGATATATTACCAAAAACATCTGGTGAGAGCTCCATTGTTGGTGCTAGTGAGGATAGGAATTAGACAGGTAAACATCCACCAACAGGGAATACAGTCACAGAAACCCAAGGCAAACCGAAATCAAGCCTGTGCACATACTATGCACTTGGTATCTGCAGGCATGTGAAATCTGGAAAAAAAGATTGGGACGTGCAACCTAGACCACCCCATAGAAAATGCCGTGCCCATATGACAACAAGAAAATGCAAACTCCCTTCCTGTAAGCTTTTTCACCCTGAAATGTGTCCCTCTTCAGTACAGGAAAGACTGTGCTATAACTTAAATTGCAGGCAATCATCTAAAGGGGATATAAAGATACAAACATCCAGGCCATGGGAAAAACCTGCGTAGCCACAGCCACTCAAGAGGGGAGAGGTGTTTTAGTGCCACGAAGGAAAAAAAACTGCAGGAAATGGTAGAAAAGAAATTCGTACACAAAATCCAGTCATTCCTGGAGTGGATCACGGTTCGATGGTCTCCACTCAACCAACAGATACAGATTCTTAATACCGGAAAAGAGAATCCTCCCAGTGCAACAATCACCATGTCCGATGGACATCTTCATTGCAATATACAGGTCTAAAGCCAGCGAAACAAACAACAAAATACCTTTCATCGTTTAGATGCTTGCAGAGGCAAATGCAATGTTCACGGCTTTCACAAAGACCCATATAAAGGATCACTTGGACAACGAAATATGGATCCCAGGTTACAACCTGGGATATACTCTGATCAAACATAATTTGAGGTTCAGACATGTATGCACTGAGCCCAGACCGACTAATGAGATTAGCCACGAGGGAGCATGCACCAAATTCAACTTCAATAACAACAACATAAAGTGGGACCAAGTAAACCAAGTCCTAATCGATATAAGCTGGGAAGACAGACTATGCAACACAGACCCCAACTTACTGCCTAGACAGATTAACTCGGTGGCACTCGATGTATACACAAGGCTTATTCCTTAAGAAAAAGGAGGAGTAGATGTAAAATAGAAAGGAGACAGGCGCTACCTTTCTACAGGCGACGGAAAAGAATAACAGAGGGCTAAAAGTGCGTCAATATATCTGATATGCGTAGGGAGTACTGATCAGTGAAATAGCAAGTTATGGGAACTTAAGCTAAGGAATCTATAGAGTCAGGAATCGCGGGAAAAGAACTAAAGCCATAAATGAAATCGAAAGAAAACTCAAATGTATTTCTTCTCCTATGCCAATCAAAGTCGAGAACACGTCCAGTATTGGGCAATCTACTTAAACAAGATGGGATACACAGATGACAGCAAGAATGATGTGAGCTACTCAAGTCCCAATATGGACTCAGTTTTCAGCAGAGATGCTAGCCAGACTGAAGTCGAAGATCAAAAGAATTTTTTATGAGAGAGCCTCAGATTTGGTTAACTCAAGCATATCTGATGTTGTCCTGACGCCAAATGACTTCGAACCAGGCGATGAATGACATGCCCCATGCACTTGCCCAAGGCCAGACTTTTGGAACTCTTGTTCATCAAGAATGTGCAGAAACCCCTATCTCGAGCATGTACCATCCATATCTAGTGGAGCATGACACGGGAGTCGTTACGCTACTAAAACAAACAGACATAGCCCCACTCCACAAAGGGCGGCAGTTAAATCAATAGGCAAAGAACTACAGACCGATAGCACTAACAGCCTATATCACAAAAAACCTTTGAAAGGGTCCTAAGAAGCAAGATCACAACCCATCTAGAAACCATTTAATTACACAACCCAGGGCAACATGTGTTTAGAACAGGTCGGCTCCTGTCTGTCTCAACTGTAGGGATCAGTACGACAAGGTCATAGATGCACTAGAAGACAAAAAAGGAATGCAGATGTAATATATACAGACTTTGCAAAAAGCCTTCTACAAGTGTGGACCATGGCGTACTAAGCGCACAAAACCCCCCCCCAATGCATGCACCAGGCCCTACCCGGGACAAGTTGGTCGATGGCTCTATTAATTTCCTCACTAACAGAACCACAGAGAGTAGTATATCAACAGAGTAAAGTCCGAGGGCAGCTACGAGTGGAAAGCTATGTTCCACAGACAGTACTCGCTCCCATCTTGTTTTCATCCTCATATCTGACATAGTCAAGGATGTCAGCCACAAGCACCGTGTCTTCCTTTGCAGACGACACCCGAATCTGCATTGACCCCCAGTGTCTTCCATTGCAGACACTGTTAAGGGCTCCAGGTGGAGATCAACCAAATCTTTCAGTGGGCCGCAGGAAAGCAATGTGAAGTCAACGATTGAGAAATTTCAATTACTCGATATGGTAATCACGAGGAAATTAAATCTTTCATCTGAGTTAAACAAATTCTGGCCACAACAACGAGCGGAAACACCAACGCCAAAGACCTGGGAGTGATCATATCGGAGGATCTCACCCTTTAAGGACCTTACTATTGTAACAATCGCATCAGCTAGAAAAATGACAGGGAAGGATAATGAGAACTTCAAAAACTAGGGATGCAAAGGCCTGATGACAACCCTTCAGGTCACTTGTTCTATCTAGGCTGGAATATTGCTGCACACTAACAGGCATTTTTCAAGCCAGGTGAAATTGCTCTGACCTGAAAATGTTAGGAGGAGAAACCTTCACGACGTTCTAACAGAGATAAAACACCTCAATTACTGGGAAGTGCTTGTGGTTCCTGACCTGTATTCCGGATGCCAAGGCAGGGAAGATACCATGATTATATACACTAGAAAAATCTGTTAGGGACGTACGAACTTGCACACGAAAATCACTCATACCAAAAGCAAAAGACTTGGCAGACGATGCAACATCTCCCCAATGAAAAAGCAGGGGTGTCAATACACGTTAAGGGGACCATACAATAAGTGTCAGGGGCCCGAGACTGTTCAACTGCCTCCAGCAACAATAAGGCGAAATACCAACAGACCTATGGCAGTCTTCAAGCTGGCATTAGACAAGCACTGAAGTCTCGCGGATTCCTGACAGCGGGCTGTGCTCGTTACTTTGGTTGCGTGCAGCCAAGCATAACAGCTGGTTGATCAGGCTCTGTTCCGCAGGCCTGGTCACAGACCGGGCCGCGGGGGCGTTGACCAACGGAACGCGGAACGTCTCTCAGGTGTAAACTCAGGTACGAGCTACTGCCCGGCTTGTCAGGTACCGACTTTGGTGCTTCGTCAGTGCCAGTTTGAAGACTGACAGGGGTCTATGGTATCCCCTTTGTTATGCTTGGAGGGCAGTTGAACAGTCACGGGCCCCTGAATATTGTATTGTCTTCCTTAACGTGCTAGTGACTCCCCTGCTTTTCATTGGGGAAATGATTTGCATTCGTCTGCCAAGTCTTTTGCTTTCGTTGTGAGTGATTTTTGTGTGAAGACGCCAGGATCTGTCTTCATAGGACAGACACCAATGGGACAAACGTGCCAGTGATCACAGACGGCGCCCCCACGTGTCTTCACATATGAGACCTGGGAGAACTTGTAGAGGAACCTAGATGTACTGTAGAGACCTCTGTCAGGCCCATACAGTAAGACAAGACTCCACTTTATCTTAGGAATTCTGGCCAGCGTCTGGGGAAAGTTGCGAGTGTGTTGACTCTTGGCCTTTGTGCAGCTCATGTGTTTATGATCCATGGCATGCCCAGTACGTACTTTGTCTCTCTGTATACCTAGAAGTAGTGTTCCTTTTTGCATAGTTACCTAGAGGACACACACCCCCTTGGAAATAGGAATTTCCTGAGGTGCAGGCAGGGTCAATAATATCGATTGAATATTGCAGGTCCCGGTTGCATTGTGGTATCTGAGGGGAAGTCCCAAAGGGGCTAGCTTAGGGAGGGTTGAAGATCAGGATATATGCTACAACCCAAGTAAGTTAGTCCTTTAAATACGTGCATGCAAGCAAGATGCTTGCAACATCAGTATTTATGAAATCTGTCCTAATAAGCCACTTTTTATGCTGAGGTACTGACCTCAGAGCTCGGGTAACGGAGCATTCCAGGATAGGCGACACACTTGGAGGCAGTCCAGACAATTTTCCCAGTTTCTCATTATCCATCCTGTCATTTTTCTAGCAGATACAATTGATTCAATGTTATGGTCCTTGAAGGTGAGATCCTCCGACATGATCACTCCCAGGTCTTTGACGTTGGTTAGAGGACATGGGAGGATTAAGGATTTCATAGATGATTGCAGAACTAGTGGAGTGGGTGTACTTGCTTTGGATTGGAAGGCTGCTTATGACTGTGTAGAGCGAGAGACGTTATGGATGATAATGAGGCATATGGGTTTAGGCGAGGAAATTGTCCGATGTGCAGAGACATTATACAAAGGCACAGTACTGCAGGTGCAAATCAATGGCCGTATGGGGAAGGTAGTTAGTATGGGAAGGGGACTGAGACAGGGATGCCCCATGTCTCAGATCCTATTCACATGTCTACAAGATCCTTTATATAGGACGATTAATGTTGGGGTAGATGAAGGTGGGGTGCAGCAGCGGGGTGCTCTTGGTATAATTGGGTATGTTGACGATACAGCGGTTTTAGTTGGGGGAGAGAAGGGATTAAGGAATGTAGGTCGAATCGTTGAGATATTTAGTGGGGCAACAGGTATGCTTCTCAATGGAGTTAAGTCTAAATTGTTAGAGGTTGGTTCATGGGTGAGAGGGAACTTGGGACAAAAGTATAGTTGGCAGGTAGTAGATCAAATTAAAGTATGTGGAGTATTATACTGAAGGGCAGGGCAAGAAGCTAGAGAGACCAACTCCGTAAGGGTTGTGCAAGGAGTATTAAGGAGATTGGGGGCAATACGGACGAGTGGGCTGACGATCCATCATAGGGTCATAGTTATAAATACAATCATTTACCCTAAATTGTGGCATATGGCAGTGGTTTATCCGTTGATGAAGAATGATGTGAGGTTGGTGTAAAAGAAGGTAACGTGTTTTATTTGGGGATATGGTTATTATTGGCTGAAGCAAACAGTTGTGACAACATCATTGGGGAGGGGAGGATTAGGATTAATTCCACTGTGCAGTAGACTGAAAAGTATGTATGTGAAACATAGTTATATACGGTTGGGTGGGGATCGGGGTGTAAGGGTGAGTGAGGTTATGGATGATGTGCGGCAATGGTGGGGGTTAGGGAATTGGAGGAGTGTATGTGTATGTTGAGATTTTTATTGAGGGTTAGCATACCGGGAAAAGTGTTGATGTGAGTTTTGGTGAGGACTGTGAGGGGTAACGAGGTGATGGAGGGGGAGAATTTCTTTCCTTTATATAATTGGGCAGGTATCTGGGGTGCGTTTCGTAAGTTACCTTCAAAGTTAAGGGTGCGGGAAACTATGTATATGTTTTTACATGGGATATTACCCACTAAAGTACGTTAGTATCAGATGAGAGTTGTGCAGTCCACATGTTGTGTTTTGTGCGGGGAAGCGGAGACTGCATATCATGTGGTGTATTTCTGCGAGGGCATTGCAAGGGTACGTCTATGGTTTCGTAGGGTCTTGGAGATGGTGCGAGGAGGTACGTTAATGTTGTTGAAAGCTTTGAGTTTGGACATATAGGGAGTGAGTGATATTGTGAGAAGGGCGGTCATATATTTGGTAGTGGATTATATTACTATATCGTGGGCTATGAGGGAGGTGGAGGGGGAAGTGCGAATACGGGCTTTAGCTGGACATTTTTATAACACAAAGTGTAGGAATGAGGTCGTGTATGGAAGGAGATGGGATATAGAATTTCCAGTTCAGTATAGAGGTATGAATGTGCGTAGGTTGCGAGAATTAATGGTGTAATGGTTGAATAGGATTGGTCTCAGCCAGATGGGGGGGGGATGAGTGTATTCCTGGCATAAATTTTAGATAGAAAACTCTCTTGATGGAGCAAAGCTTTAAATGTTGATGTGTTTTATCATGGGTGGTCATGGGGAAGTGAGGGGGATTCCCAAATTGGTTCGGTATTTTTATATTTTTACATATGTTACCGGGCATGTAGGACACTGTCATAAATCCTGTGGATATATTGTTCAATCATATGTCAAGTGATATTGTTTAAATTTTTGTAAATATATGTGTAAGTAAAAAGTGAGGCGGTGAAAATATCAGGAGTAATATTACCACAACTGATGACATTCTTAACTATAAACAGGTTTTGTGTTGGTCATAATAATAAGGTCAATCACGTGTTATTTTTCTTAATGTCAGTTTGTAATGTTAGCATAATAGTATGCATATTACACTATTGGAAAGATATTTTTGTCATCAAGATACCATGTCCAAGGGTTAAATTATGGTTATTTATCTCTGTGTTCAATGAAAAATGGCATGACGATGTCCAATATGATACCTGGAGTTTACCTGGAGAGAGTTCCGGGGGTCAACGCCCCCGCGGCCCGGTCTGTGACCAGGCCTCCTGGTGGATTAGAGCCTGATCAACCAGGCTGTTACTGCTGGCTGCACGCAAACCAATGTACGAGCAACAGGTCAGGTACCTACTTTAGGTGCTTGTCCAGTGCCAGCTTGAAGACTGCCAGGGGTCTGTTGGTAACCCCCCTTATGTATGCTAGGAGGCAGTTGAACAGTCTCGGGCCCCTGACACTTATTGATGGTCTCTTAACGTGCTAGTGACACCCCTGCTTTTCATTGGGGGGATGTTGCATCGTCTGCCAAGTCTTTTGCTTTCGTAGTGAGTGATTTTCGTGTACAAGTTCGGTACTAGTTCGGTACCAGTCTTCAAGCTGGCACTGGACAAGCCCCTAAAGTGGGTTTTCCTGCCCAGCCGGGCTGTGGCCCCGTACTTGGTTTCGTCACCAGCAGAAACAGCCTGGTTATCGGGCTTGATCCACCGGGAGGCCGGGTAAACGGGACCGGGCCGGGGGGCGTTGATCCCCGGAACTCTTTTCCCAGGTAAATTTCCAGGTATGGGTTTTTTCCCCGGGTTTGTATTTAATCATGTGTCCTCCCTCCTGGGGTTCCGGGAATACAGGTTTGGGAAACCCTCAAGCGCTCCCAGAAAATTGAGGTGTTTTTTCCCCCGTTATGCACGCCGTGGGAAAGTTCTTGTACATTTTTGGGGCAGCAATTTCACCTTTTTTTTAAAAGGTGCTGTTGGGTGTGCAACAAAAAATTCCACCTAGATAAAAAAAGTGTTCTGAAGAGTGTCACCCATGGGGGAAATCCCAAATTTTAAAGGTTCCATTACCCTTTTCCTGCCCATTTTTTAGCAATCGATTGATACAATTTTAATGGTCCTTAAAGGGTGAGATCCAAACGACTTGTCACCCCCCAGGTCTTTGACTTTGGGGTGTTTCGCCTCTATTTTGGGGGGCCAAATTTTTTTTGTATTGATAAAGGGTTTTAATTTTCCCTCGTGTTTACCATACCCTGAGTAATTGAAATTTCTACCCTTGGAATTTTCATATTGTTTACTGCGACACACTAAAAGGATTTGGGTTGATGCCCCCCGGGAGCCTTGCAGCGTCTGCAAGGGAAAGGGACCTTTTTATGCAGTTTTCCGGGTGTCATCCTGCAAAGGAAGACCCGGGGGTTTGTGGCTGACACCCTTTTGTCTATCCCAGAATGAGGATGGGGAACAAGAGGGAAAGCGAGTACGGTGCCTTTGGAACAGAATTTTAAAACCGTACCCTGCCTCGGACTTTACTCTTTTTGACTACTACTTTCGTGTTCTTTTTGTGAGGAAATTATAAAAATTCCATCGACCAATTTTTCCTGTTTTTTCCTTTAGCATCTTTTTTGTGCGCTATTACGCCTTTGGCCCACACTTTTCAAAAGGCTTTTGCAAATTTGTATATATTAAAACGGGCATTCTTTTTGTCTTCTAGTGCAAATGGGGAACCCTTTGGTTTTTTAGTGACCCCAATAGTTGAGACGCAGGGGGGGCCAAACCTGTTCAAAAACCCATTTTTGCCCTGGGTTGTGTAACTGATTTTTTTTCCAGATGGGTTGCGATTTTGGGCTTCTTGGGGACCTTTAAAAGCTTTTTATGATGGGATTTTTAAGGGTGCTATTGGTCTGTAGTTTTTTGCATTGCTTTCCCTCCCCCCTTTTTTGGGGTTAGTGGGGTATGTCGGGGTGTTTTTAGTAACGGGGGGACGACCCCCGTGTTATGCCCCCCCTTCCCCATAGGATGGTAAAACTTGTGATAGGGCTTCTTGCAGTTCTTAAATGAACAGGGTTTTTCCCAAAAAAAGCGGGCCCCGGGGGGGCCAGAGTGCTTTGGGCATGTCTTTCATCGCCTTTTTCGAATCATTTGGGTCGGATAACATCAGATAGGCTTGTTTTTAACCCAAAAATTCCGTCTCTCTCAAAAAAAGTTTATTTTGATCTTCGACTCTCAGTCTGGTTAGCCTTGTAAAAAAACTGAAATCATATTGGGGGCTTGAGTAGCTTTACTCATTTCCCTTTTGTCATCCCGTGTAAAGGGGGCCCAAACTTGTTTAAGTGGGGCCCTTTCTTGACGTTGTTCTCGGGCTTTGATTTTTCATAGGAGAAAAAAATACTTTGGGGTTTTTTTTTCCCATTTCATATTTTGGCTTTTAGTTCTTCCCGCGAACCCCACTCCTTTAAGATTCCCCTTTTGCTTAGGGTTTGAAGTTTTTCTAAATTTTTTTGACCAGGGGACTCCCTAAAGCATTTTAATATATTGGGGCCCCTTTTTTGCCGCTCCCGTTTTTCTTTTCCATCGCCTGTAATTGGGGGCGCCTGTCTCTTTCCCCAAAATTTTTCATTACTCCCCTTTTTGTGCAAACATCGAGTGCCACCGGTTAATCTGTTTTAGGCATAAGTTGGGGTCTGGTTGTTTTCTCTCTTCCCACTTTTACCGGGTTTGGACCCTTTGGTTTTCTTGGGGCCCCCCCTTTATGTTTTTGTTATGGGAAATTGAAAATTTTGGGGAATGCCCCCTCGTGCCCAATTTTCATTAAAGTCGGGCTTTGGGGTCCGCGCCCTGTATGTCTTTAACCTCGATTTTTGTTTTTGATTGAGTATATTGGGTTTTTTTTTTTGGGGGAAATTTTTGTTTCATACATCATTGTTTGAAGATGAGGTCCAAGGGTTTTTTATTCCCCCAGTCTAGTTGGCTTTTTATTATTTTCTGGTTTTAAATTTAAATTTTTTGCAGGATTTTAAAAAATCGTGTTTTTGTGTGAGTTCTCGTCAGAGCTGCCTCCTGGGTTATCACTGCAACAAACCCTTTTTTGCCCCATATTCCTCCCTTTTAGGGCCCCTTTTTTTGAAATCCCCCAGGGGCAAGATGTTGGGGGCAGGAGGCCCGGGAGGGTTTTTTCCGGGCAAAGGTCAAATTTTTTAAAAGCTGTTTTCCCGGAAATTGCTGTGACGTTGCATCCGGAGGTTTTAGACTACCTCAATGACAGGTTTTTTGGGTTTTCTGTCTTTTTCTTTCCCAAAACTTCCACTACATCAAATTTTAGGTAATTTAAGCATTCTGTGCAAACAAGTGGCCCTGCGATGTTAGGCCAACCCCCCCCCCCCCCTTCTTTTTTCCTGTTCACTTTTTGTCGCATCTGTATAGGTTGAAACCTGGGATCCATATTTCGTTGTCCAAGCGAAACCTTTATTTTGGGTCTCTTTTGAAAGCCCCTGAACATTGCATTTGCCCCTGCAAGCAGTCCCCAGATGAAAAGGGATTTTTTTTTTTTGTTTTTTCGGGGTTTTGAAACCCCTTTTATTTCAAAAAAAATGTCATCGGAAATGGGGGTAATTTTTTGGTAATTTGGGGGGGAATTTTTTTTTCCCATTAGTATCTGTTTCTGTTGGTTTTGGGGGTCGAGGGTCTTCGACTGTGGTTCCACTCCAGGAATAAATGGGTTTTGTGTGCGATTTCTGCCCTTTCCTGCCAGTTTTTTTTCCTTTGGCACTTTAAAAAACCTTCCCCCCTGAGTTTGGGTGTTGCTACCCAGGTTTTTTTTATGGCCTTTGGGTTTTTTGTATCTTTTTGCCCCCTTTGATGGTGGCCCGGCAATTTAATTATAGCCCAGTCTTTCCCGTACTGGAGGGACCCCCTTTCAGGGTGAAAAAGCTTACCAGGAAGGGAGTTTGCATTTTCCTTTTTCCTTTTTGGGCCCCCGGCAGTCTTTTCCCGTAATGAAAAAGGGACACAAATTTCAGGGTGAAAAAGCTTACAGGAAGGGAGTTTGCATTTTCCTGTTGTCATATGGAAAGCATTTTCTCCTGGAGAGTTTACCTGGAAAGTTTCCGGGGTCAACCCCCCGGGGCCCCGGTCTAGACCAGGCCTCCTGGTGGATCAAGCCTGATAAACCAGGCTTTTTTGCTGCTGGCGCACCAAAAACATACAGCCACACCCCCGGCGATCCGGAATGTTTGGGTGCTTGCCCATCCAGCTTAAGACGCCAGGTCTTTTGGGTAATCCCCTTATTTTTGGGCTGGGAGCTTTGAAAACCCTGGGGCCCCCTGACACTTATTGTAAGGTCTTTAACGTGCTAGTGACACCTGCTTTTCTTTGGGGGGGATGGTGCATCGTCTGCCAAGTCTTTTGCTTTCGTAGTGGGTGATTTTCGTGTGCAAGTTCGGTACTAGTCCCTTAGGTTTTTCCCGGGTGTAATAATCTGTATCTCCCCCTCCTGCTTTCCCGGGGGAATACGGGTTTAGGAACCTAAAGCGCCCCCCAATAATGAGGGTTTTATCTCCGTTATGCGCGCCGTGAAATTCTCTGTACATTTTCTAGGTGGGGGCAATTTCCCCTGCCTTAAAAGGTGTGTTAGTGTGCGAAATTTTTCCACCCAATGAAAAGTGACCTGAAAGTGCATCAGGGGTTTGGGCCCCCCCTAGTTTTAAAGGTTTCTTTATCCCCCCTGTCATTTTTCAGCAGTGGATGATACAATGTTATGGTCCTTGAAGGTGAGATCCCCCCACTGATCACTCCCGGTCTTTACGTTGTGTTCGCTCTTTTTTGGCCAAATTTGTTTTTTACTCTGGAAGATTTAATTTCCTCATGTTTACCATATCAGTAATTTAAATTTCTCATCGTTGAACTCATATTGTTTTCTGAGCCCCTGAAAGATTTTGGGTTTATTCTGCCTGGAGCTTTGCAGTGTCTCAAAGGAAACACTGTCATGCGATTCGGGGGTCATCTGAAAGAAAACACGGTGCTGTGGCTGCATCCCTTTTCTAGTCGGGAAAAGGATGAGGAACAAAATGGGAGCGAGTACTGTGCCTTGTGGAAAAGGCTTTTTCACCGTAAACTGCCCCGGACTTTACCCCGTTGACGATACTCTCTGTGTTCTTTATGGAGGAAAATTTTAGATCCCTCGACCGTTTTCCTGTTATTCCTTTTGCACCATTTTGGCGCTATTTTGCCCCTGGTACACTTTTCGAAGGCTTTTGCAAAATCTGTATATATTTAAAACTGATTCTTTTGTCTTCTTGCATTTTGGACCTTGTCGTATGGTCCAATAGTTGAGACGACAGGAGCGACCTTTTCTAAACCATGTTGCCCTGGGTTGTGTAATGATGGGTTTTTAATCGGGGATCTTGCTTTTTGGACCCCTTTCAAAGATTTTTATTTATGGGTTTTAGTGTATTGGGCTGTATTTTTGCTGTTTTCTTTACTGCCCCCTTTTTGGGGGTGGGGCTAGTCTGTTGTTTTTTGTAAATGTGGGACGACCCCCCCTGTCCATGCCCCTCTCCATGGATGGAAAAGGTCGTGATAGGGGTTCTTGCATTTTTGATGAACCAGAGTTTTTCCATGAGTCGGCCCTGGGGGCAGAGTGCATGGGGATGTCATTTATCGCCTGTTCGAAGTCATTTGGCGTCAGGATAACATCGGGTGGTTGTGTTAATCAAATTTGGGCTCTTCATAAAAAATTCTTTTGATCTTCGACTTCATCTGGGTTTCGGTGCTAAAAATGAGTCATATTGGGACTTGATAGCTCACTCATTTCCTTGTTTTATCTGTGTAGGACCCTTTGTTTAAGTAGGGGCCCAATACTGGACTTGTTCTCGATTTTTATTTTTGGGATAGGAGAAAAAATACTTTGGGGTTTCTTTCGATTTCTTTTGGCTTTTTGTTCTTCCCGCGATTCCTGACTCCCAAAGGATTCTTTTAGCTTTAAGTTCGAGCTTGCTATTTCTCTGACCATGTCTCCCTACGCATTTCAGATATATTGACCTCTTTTTTGCCGCTCTTTTATTCTTTTTTCCCTCGCCTGTAAAGGGAGCGCCCTTTTCTTTCTGTTTTACTCTACTCCTCCCTTTTTTTTTTGAGGAAAAAGCCTTGTG
>NW_026469935.1:5000-10000 GCF_026875155.1 Cherax quadricarinatus | reverse complement strand
TTCCTTCGTTTTTTGTATGTCGTTATCTCCCCCCTTTTATTTTCCCTGTCCCCAGTGTCGTCGGGTTGATTTCCCAAAACCTCCCTTGTAGGAATACCTCTTAGCTCGGGGGAAAGTCTTGTTGAAAAACCTTTGCACTTTTTCTAGTTTTTCATGTTTGGCTAGGTGGGGGTTCCCAAAGGGTGCCGCATACCCAATAGGGCCTAACGTACACGGTGTACAGGGCCCTGAATGATTCCTTTATTAAGATGGCGGAATGCTGTTCTGGGGTTGCTAGGCCCCATATGTTTCCCAGCATTATTGGTTGATGTGCGCTTCAGGGTGTGCCGGTGTTATCTCCCCCCAAGTCTTTTCCTTCAGTGAGGTTTGAGTCTCTGCCCCCCCTGACTGTACTTGTCTGGGGCTTTTTTCCCCTTCCCCAATCTTCATGACTTTGCACTTGGGGGGATTGAACCCCGGGAGCCAATTGCTGGCCCGGTCTGCACCCTTTCCCGTCAATTTGTATTCTTTTCCCGGTCTTCGATCGGTGATTTTCTCATCAACTTCACGCATCTGAAACAGGGACACCCCAGAGTCTATTCCTTTTGTCATGTCGTTCACAAATACCCGAAACAGCACTGGCCTGGAGACCCTCGGGAACCCGCTGGTCCAGGTGCCCACTCGACCCCGCCACGTCCAAAATCCTGCGTCTTCCTGACAAGTATTCCCGATCCCTTGTAGTGCCTTCCCCGTTGTCCCTGCTTGGGCCCCATTTTTTCACCAATCTCTTGGGTTTGGGAATTGTTCAAAAGCCTTCTGCAGTCCAAGAAAAAAGCAAACCCCCCCCCCCCTCCCTCTTGCCTTATGCTGTCACATGTCAAGAACTCCAGTAGGTTTGTGACAAGGATTTCCTGTCCTGAAACCTGTTGGCGCTTTTGATGAACTCCTTTTCTAGGTGTTCCACCACCTTCTCCGATAATTTCCCATGTTTTTTGCATACTATACATGTCAGTGAACTGGTCTGTATTTTAATGTTCATTTTTTCCCCTTTTTAAAAGATTGGGACTACATTTGCTGTTTTTATGCCTCAGGCAATCCCCTGTTTCGAAGTTTATTGACTATTGTTGTTGGGGGTTAAACTAGCCCCTCTGCTCCCTCTAAATCCCCATGGGGAGAGTTATCGGCCCCCTTGCCTTTGAGGTTCTAGCTCACTCAGAAGCCTCTTCACTTCTCCTCGGTTGTGGCCTGTGTCCAGCACTTGGTGGGTGCCCCCCCTCTCCGTCTTTTTGGAGCCCCTTTCGTCTCCTCTGTGAACACTTCTTTGAATCTCTTGAGTTTTTCCCAAATACTTCAGGGTCATTCTTGTTGTTCTCCCCCTTTCCTTCCTTACCCTGATTACCTTTTCCCTTGACGTTGTTTTTCCTGTGGGCGTACAACATTTTTCGGGTCAGTTTTGGCTTTCGCTCTATGTCATTTTAAAATTTTGTTTTGGGCCCTCCTTCTTATCTGTGCATATTCTTTTTTCTGGCTCTACGATGTTCCCTTTTCTCCTGGGTCTTTGCCTTCTTATTTCTTCCATTCCCTAGACACTTGGTTTTTGCCTCCCCCCCCTTTGGGTAAACCTGGGCTATCCTCTTTTTTATTAATCCCGTTACCCCCTTGGGTACAAACCCCTCCTCAGCCTCCCTTGATTTTTGCTACATTTCCATCTATTAACTGGCTTTCCCCGCCTTTTTCTGTCCCACTGAACTCCGTTCAGGGGTTCCTCTTCCCGTGTTTCCCTTTCTTGTGTTTGGCTTAATTCGTCCTGGCCTTTTTTGCTTCTCCCTCCCTTGTAGCTCTACTGTGTTTCGAAGTTTTTAAAAAACATGGTCATGGCCCCAAGGGGTCTTTAAATTTTTGATGTCCTCGATATCTGCATACTCAAGGTGGAATACTAAATCCGCCCTTTCTGGTTTATTCTCCTCTTCGTGTAGTGTCCCCTTTCGTGTTGGTACATGAAGTTCTAGTACCCCTCCATCATTTCCCTCCATGTATCTTGGCCCCCATGTGGGTCCAATTCTCCCCAAACGATCTCCTTGTGGTTAAAGTCACCCATGATCAGGAGGGTTTGCCCTGCATGCTGGTCTTTGGCCACTCTACCCCGTGGTAAACCATCGCTCTATTGCTTCGTCGTACTCTTGCTTGGCCCCCTGCTTTTCTGTGGGGGGTTTTAAACTCACTGCTTTTCCCCTTGGGATCCAGAGTGAAGTGTTCCCACTATGAAAACCCTTTTTTCCCCGCTGTCTCCTTCTCCAGCTCATAAAAATTCCAGCGTTTTTTGATCAGAAACGCCACTCCCCCCCCCTGTTCGCTCTGCTTTCCTCAGGTTTGGTACCCCTTTGGGAAAGTGGATCGTTATCATACCTGTAAGCTTGTTCCGGGAGCTATGATGTCCGGTTGATGCTTCTTTGCTCTTTCGCCACTCCTCCCCTTTTTTGTTATTCCTCAGCGTTTGTGTACCTTTCCTTCTTTTTCCTTTCCAACACTGTGGTTTGGGGGGCCTGTGGGGTGGGAGACCTGGTGGCTACGGGGGTTTTCTATAGCCGGTGTTGGGTGGAGGCTGTGGGTACGGATTTAGTGTGTGTTGGGTGGTGGTGGTGGTTTTTTGGTTGTTGTGTGTGTTGTGTATGTGTGTGTGTATGTTGTGTATGGTGTACTCACCTAGTTGTACTCACCAGTTGGGTGGCGGGGGTCGAGTCCGAGCTCCCGGCCCCGCCTCTTCACTGGTCGCTTCTAGGTCACTCTCCCTGAGCCGTGAGCTTTATCTACCTCTGCTTAAAGTATGTATGGATCCTGCCTCCACTACATCGCTTCCAACTATTCCACTTACGGGACTACTCTGGCGAAAAATACTTCCAAAACATCCCTGCGTTTCATCTGTGTCTTCAACTTCCAACTGTGTCCCCTTGTTACTGTGTCCAATCTCTGGAACATCCTGTCTTTGCCCACCTTATAAATTTCCTCTCAGTATTTTGTATGTCGTTATCATGCCCCCCCTATCTCTCCTGTCCTCCAGTGTCGTCAGGTTGATTTCCCTTAACCTCTCCTCGTAGGACATACCTCTTAGCTCTGGGACTAGTCTTGTTGAAAACCCTTTTGCACTTCCTCTAGTTTCTTTACGTGCTTGGCTAGGTGTGGGTTCCAAACTGGTGCCGCATACTCCAATAGGGGCCCTTTAAACGTACACGGTTTTACAGGGTCCTAAATGATTCCTTTTTAAAGATGTCGGAATGCTGTTCTGAGGTTTGCTAGGCGCCCATATGCTGCAGCAGTTTTTTGGGTTGATGTGCGCTTCAGGAGATGTCCCTGGTGTTAAAACTACCCAAATCTTTTTCCTTGAGTGAGGTTTGTAAGTCTCTGGCCCCTAGACTGTACTCCATCTGCGGTCTTTCTTTGCCCTTCCCCAATCTTCATGACTTTGCACTTGGTGGGATTGAACTCCAGGAGCCAATTGCGGGACCAGGTTCTGCAGCCTGTCCAGATCCCTTTGTAGTTTGCCTGGTCTTTCGATCGAGTTGGGAAATTTTTCTCATCAACTTCACGTCATCTGTGGTGTGTGTGTGTGTGTGTGTATGTGTGTGTATGTGTTTTGGTGTTTTGGTTGTGTGTGTGTGTATGTGTTGTGTGTGTGTGTGTGTGTATGTGTGTATGTGTGTGTGTGTGTGTGTGTTGTATGTGTGAGTGTATCTGTGTATGTGTGTATGTGTGTATGTGTGTGTATGTGTGTATGTGTGTGTTTTGTGTGTGTGTGTGTGTGTGTGTGTGTGTGTATGTGTGTGTGTGTGTGTGTGTGTGTATGTTTTGTGGGGTGTGGGTTTTTGTGTATGTGGTGTGTGTGTTTTGTGTTGTGTGTGTGTGTGTGTGTGTTGTGGTGTGTGTGTGTGTGTGTGTATGCGTGTGTGTGTGTGTGTGTGTGTGGTGTGTGTGTGCATGTGTGTGTGTGTGTGTGTGTGTGTACTCACCTATTTGTATCACCTATTTGTGGTTGCAGGGGGTCGAGTCCTAGCTCCTGGCCCCGCCTCTTCACCGGTTGCTACTAGGCCCTCTCTCTTCCCGCTCCATGAGCTTTATCAAACCTCGTCTTAAAATGTGTATGGTTCCTGCCTCCACTACGTCATTTTCTAGGCTATTCCACTCCCTTTACAACTCTATGACTGAAGAAATACTTCCTATATCTCTCTGACTCATTTGTGTCTTCAACTTCCAATTGTGGCTCTTGTTTCTGTGTCCCCTCCCTGGAACACCCTGTCTTTGTCCCCCTTGTTTTATTCCACGCAGTATTTTATATGTCGTTTCATGCCCTCCCTGACCCTCCTGCCCTCCAGTGTGGTTAGGCCGTTTTCCCTTAATCTTTCCTCATAGGACATTCCCTTAGCTCTGGAACTAACCTTGTCGCAAACCTTTGTACTTTCTCTAGTTTCTTGACGTGCTTTATCAAGTGCGGGTTCCAAACAGGTGCTGATACTCCAGTATGGGCCTGAAAATACACGGTTTTTACAGTGTCTTGAATGATTCCTTACTAAGGTATCGGAATGCTGTTTCTCAGGTTTGCCAGGCGCCCATATGCTGCAGCAGTTATCTGATTGATGTGTGCTTCCGGAGACATGCTCGGTGTTATACTCACCCCAAGATTTTTTCTCCTTGAGTGAGGTTTGCAGTCTTTGGCCACCTAGCCTATACTCTGTCTGTGGTCTTCTGTGCCCTCCCCATCTTCATGACTTTGCATTTGGCAGGATTAAATTCGAGAAGCCATTTGCTGGACCAAGTGTCCAGTCTGTTCCCGGTCTCTTTGAAGTCCTGCCTGGTCCTCATCAGATTTAATTCTCCTCATTAACTTCACATCATCTGCAAACAGGGACACTTCTGAGTCTAACCTTCCGTCATGTCGTTCACATATACAAAAAATAGCACTGGTCCTAGGACCGACCCCTGTGGGACCCCGCTCGCACAGGTGCCCACTGTGATCATCATTACGTACC
>NW_026469934.1:0-10958 GCF_026875155.1 Cherax quadricarinatus | reverse complement strand
CCCGGATGGGATTCAGGGGTCCCCATATCCCCGGGACTGGGCCCCCCAAAGGGGGGTTTGTTGCGCCCCCAAGCCCAGAGGTTTTAAATTTGAACCTACAAGGGGTTTTCCCAGGGTCCAGCCATTTTTTGGTTTTTTTAATTTATTGAACAAAATGTTTACTTTTTCCCTGTCCTTAAAACCGTTCTTATTTACGGAACCTTCCTTTTCCCTAACGTAGAACTAAATTTTTCCCCCATAAGGACTAAACCCCGGGACCCCCCATTTTTTTTAAATCCATGTTTTTTAATCCAAAATTGCCCCCTAACACTATCAATAAAAAAAAAAATTAAACGTTTTTTCAAACCTAAATTTTTTTCAAAATTTTTTTTAAACATTTTACATTTTTATTTGTAATTAATTTTTAATTTTTAAAATTTTGAACCCCCCACCCAAACCTAAGGGGGCCCCCTCCCCCCCCCCTAAAACCCCCGAAAAATTTTAAAAAACACATTTTAAATTTTAAATTTTTTTTATTTACCCAACCTCCTTCCAAAAAATTACATACATTTTCCCTCCTAAATTTTATACCAAAAAACCCAAAAATTAAATTTTCCATCCCTTTTTAAAACTTCCATACATTTTCTTTAGATTTTTTTAATTTTTTTTAAAAACCCCAAACTTTTTTTTAAAATTAACTTTTCATCCATTATTTCAAAAAAAATCCCTTTCCCCTACCTACCAAAACTTTTACAAAAACAAACTAAAAACCCACGTTTTAAATTTTTTCAAATTAAATCCATTTTAAAAAACCCCAAAAATTCACTTTTAAATTTTTACAAAAAACTTTATTAAAAAAACAAAACCCCAAAAATTTTTTTTAACCACAAAATTTTGTAATTTAAAACTTCTTAAAACATTACTAACCTCTTTAAAAAAAAAATTTAAAAAAAAACCCCCCAACCCCTCCCCCGAAAAAAAAAAACCCAAAATATACAAAATTCTCCCCCCCTTCATACCTATATCCCCCCTTTTTTAATAACACCCCCCTACTTCCATTTACAGCCCCATTTTCCAAATATTTCACCCCAAAAGCGCTTAAAAACACAATTTGAATTTTTTTTCAAATAAATTTTCCATTTTCAAATTTTTACTTATAATAAATACATCATTTTTTAAACTTTCTTAATGACTATACTTTTCAAAACCCAAAAATTTTATTCCCTAAATTTCCTATTTCCTTTTAAAAACCCCTTAACCCTCCCCTTCCAAAAACAAACTTACTAAAACAACCCAATAGCTGTTTTTAAAACCATATCAAGGAAAAACCCCAAAAAAACCATTTCCAATTGAGACGGCCAAAAATTTTAACCCCTAGCCAAAAAACCCCTCCTTTTTTTTTTTAAAATTTTTTTTTTTTTTTCCTTTTTTTCCACAACAAATTTCACTTTTCCCAAAAAAATTTAATTTTCCTTAAAAACCCCCTTTTCCCACATCCCAAACCCCTTTTTTCCCCCTAAGGGGTTTTTACAAATTGGCAGCCCATACCCCCTTCCCAAAAACAATCCCCCCCCCTTTTTTTTTTTTTTTTTTTTTTTCCCTTATCCGAAAACAAATTATTTATTAACCCAGGAAAAAAACCCTTTTCCAAATCTATTTCCTTTTTCCCCCTTTTTTCGAAATTTTTTAAAAAAAAATCCCTTCTTTGCCATAATAAAAAAGGAAAAAAAAAAAAAAATTTACAAAAACACCCCAAACCCCACATAATTAAAAACCAACCCAAAAATCCCCCCCCCCACCCACCCCCCAAAAATCCCACCCATCCATCCCTATACACCCCAAATTTTTACAAAAATTACTACATGAAAAGCGTTCCCTATCCCCACACACCTACATACGTCCCCACCATCAACCCTCTCCCCCAAAGCCCCACACCAACGGCAGTTTTCCATAAAGGAAACGAAAATTTACCTCTCTCCCTTTTGGGTTTTGCGCACCAACCGAAACCTTCCCCAAAAATTTCCCCATGCTACTTGGGATATGCCCTCAACATTTGCAATCACCTCACCCTACAGCCGCTCCAAAAACCCTACCCGTATCCTAGAGGATCTCTAACATCAATAAAGCTCACAGAAATCCTCACATCCTCATCTCTGATCCTACCACCCCTTTTCGGCTCCATATAATCTTGCACACCCTTCCCCACCGCCCTTTCCATCGGAAACCCCCTCTTCAATATAAAATTTAACCCTTAATTTAATTTTTAAACCCAATCCCCCTTTGCGACCGGTGCATAAAAAACATTCTAACCAACCAATAAACCCCCAGAACCCCATTATATCGAAAAACCTTTTTTGCATTTAGTTATGTCCCCGGCCCCCGCCAAGGATATACTGTCCACACCCAGCCCATACTAAAAACATCACATTCACCACTATTACCGTTGATGTTCGTCAAATGCAAGGGTCTAAAAACTTTTAAACCCTACCCCCAAAACCTATCCCCTGCCCCCAAAATTAAGCATCGGCCCCCCCGGCTTTGCCATATAAATTATTCCCACCCCTTTAGTTATCCCCACACACCAACGCACAGGTTTTTTCCATGCGCCCTCCCTCCCCAAATTTCCCCCTAAGCCCAAAAATTTTCGATTTCTCCACATTCACTTTTAAACCCTGTAAACCTTCAAAACCCTTACATCCTCCCCTCATGTAAATTTCCTCCCTGTCTTAAAAAATTGTTGATCATCCACTACCCTATTTTTCCCATCCCACCATTCTCCACACCCGTACCACCCCTAAACACGCCCCTGCCCAAAAAAAGGGGCCCTGTTACAAGCAAACAAAGTTGAGACAGGGAAAACCTCCCTTTTGCCTTACCCTTGAAACCACTCACCCAATTTCCATTCACCTGCACCGTACACCTATATTTTTAAATTCAACCCAAGTACCATTTTTCCCAAAAACCTGCCCCCGTAAGATATCCACGTCCCTTTCGTTCTACGCAATCTACGCACCCTGCAAATCCAACTAAGACACCCCCCCCCTTTCATTCCCCCCCATTTTTCCACAAATCTTTTATTACCCCTGTCCCCATACATGCCCTTTCCCCGGCACCCATACTGACTCCGCAACAACTCTATCTACCCGCACCACCCTGTTCCCAAGATTTTTGCAATATCTTATACAGCACATAAAACGACAACGCCCTGTATCTCCTGATGGGGCCCTTCCCCTTTTGGGATCAAAACTACTACGGGGTAGGGTAATCCCCCATCCCCCCCCCTTTTCATCACATTCATCGGGTTTCACTAAAAAATCCTTTCAACACACTCCAATGTTCAATAGAATTCCAAGGTAACCCATCTATACTGGGCTTTACCTCTCGCCATATTCCCCAAAGCTCTCCAACCCCCCCCTTTTAAATTCCCCCTCCCAATGCCTAGTCATTTCCCAAACCAGAACAAGTACTTTTCCTCCAATCTCCCAAACCCTCCCCTTTCACTCTACCCCCGAAAATTTTCCAAAACCAACTTCCAAAAAACCCACTCTTTCCTCAGTATTTTAAACTCCTGACCTTCGAACCCACCTAAGTTCTCGTGTACTACCAGCTATCAATTTCCATTTCCAAACCCGCGTCTCCGCTGTCCCCGTAACACAAGGTGACGGCCCCCGTCACCCCCAAACGCCTCCCCTAACCCCCCTTGCCCCTCCCCCATCAAAAACCTCATTGTGATATCCCTTTCTGCCCCTTTATTTCTTCAATTTCCCCCATTGGTACACACCTGTCACAGCACCCCCCCTGAAACAACCCCGCAACCGCCCCCCCTAAATATGTTGAAGCCCATATGTATCCAGCCTCATTCTTTTCCCCTTTGCCATAAATATTGCCTGATCCTGCTTCGCAAATAAAAAAAAACCGGCACCACCCCCCCCCAAACCCCCCTCGCCCCCCCTCCCCCCCTCCCCAATCCCCCCTTTTACCCCAAATCCCAAAACCCCCCAAAAACCTCCGCCATATCTAAAAATCGCTTTCCCCCCCCCCGGCACCCCACCCGCCCCAACCCTCCGGGGCAACCCCATAAAATTTCTAACCCGCCTCCCCCCTAAATAATCCCAAAACCCAACCCCAATAATCCCTTGCCCCCCGCCCCCCTTTTTCCCCCCTTCCTGGCCCCCCGTTTTCCCCCTTTGTTCCTGGGGTTACCCAAATAATACCAATCGACCCAAAAAAATTCCCCTTCCCCTTTTACCCCCTCACCAAACGTCATCCCCCACCCCTTCCCCCAAACCCCTTTTTCTTTAAAAACCCCCCCCCTTCATCCTAAAAAAAAAAAAAAACGGGGTCCCCTCTGGACGGTTTCCCCCCTCCCCTTGTCAAAAATAAAAACATCTTTAAACCACCCCCAAACCTTTCCCCCTTTTAAATTTTTCCTCACAAAAACAATTTATCAAACTCTTAAAAATCCCCTTTTTCCCAACCCCCTGCCCTCCTTAATTTCCGCGCACCAAACAAGGTTTCCCCTCGCCACCCACCAAGTTTCTGCGGTTGCCGCCCTTTTTCCTCCCATCCCTTTTCCCCTTCCAAAAAACCCCCAGGCGTACCTTTACACTTCCCACCCATCAACCCCGGCTTTTTTCCCCCCCGGTCTCTGTTTTCCCGGGTTAAAAAACATCATCCCCAGTCGGAATTTTTGTCGCGCCTCTTACGGTTGACCCACTCTGCATCCTTTTTCTAAAATCACTGGAAAATCCCCCTGTGAATCTCAGCAGTCACCTCAATACTCCACCACTCCTGGGCGGTTTAAACTCCCCTTTCGCAATCGGCCCCCGTTCCTCATCTTCAATCTGCCAGTACTCCTACCAACTAAATGATCCTCAGAAAACCCGCTTCTCAAGGATTTTTCCCGCCGTTCCCATTAGGCCTCCCCCTCCCGACTCCCAAACTGCCGTTTCCCGTTCTCCAAGGGAGAGCCCCACTTCCCCCTAATGTGACGGATGGGGGTACCCCCCAGTGGGGAGCTCACCTCATTCCTCCTCCAGGAAGGCCACTTCCTTACAGGTCCCCACACATGACCCACCTCGGGTTCTGGCTCTTTCACCACTCCTACCAGGTCCTTTCTCCCCTGCCCTCCCCCCTGGGGCCCCATATGGGATAGCACCACAAACCCACCGCTTCTGCTGCCCGCGTAGTACACCATTTCCTGTGTCCTAAAGGTCCAGTATGACGTAAGACGGGGTGGGATGCCTCAAATCATCTTGACGTGAAGTACCATCCGCAAGCCGGCTCGCCCCATCCCCCCATTTACCAGCCCTTTGCCAGGTGTACAGGTCCATACTGTTCAAAAAAATACCGCAGTCATTTGTCCCCCTCAAATGGGGACATTTCGGATTTTACCAAGGTAATGCTTGAACGTCGATTTGGCGAAACACGTTCGTGAATTAACATCCCTCCTGTCCTGGACTTGTAACCACCGTTCATACACTCCCGCTGAATCAGCTTGACGAAAAAAAAGGCCCAAAATTTTGTGCCACACCAACAGTTTTTGATCCGCAACACCTAGGTTTTCACGGATAATTTGCGAAAAAAAACTTGTGCAGTGGGCGTTATTTCAACGCAAAAATTCAATGCACACCGGTGCAAACGCTTTCACAGACTGCGCCATGTTTGAAAATATGTCTCCTCCAATGGCCAGCAGAGGGCAGTAGTCACACGTCGCACTTGCGCAGGTCAAGCGGGGAATGATGACTTCATTAGAATTACAGTATTGGGAAACGAGTCTTGGGCTCAGCCGGCGTTTCAAATACCAAGGTTTTAAGCTAATTAAACATTAAAAAAATGTTAGACCTTAGTAATTAAAAAGTGACAACCATCCCCCCACGGGCGCGGGGGTTGGGTTCACCCACATGAAATCAAAGGGTGGGGGGATGGGGGAGTAAATTCAGTTTATCAAACTCATGACCATTACGTACCTGATGACCGTTACTCACTACTGCTGACCCGTTAGTCACTATGCAGACCAGTGACTAATTTTAACAATGAGAACGTTTTAAAACCATAAACCCAACAGAAACTTCTAAAATTTATTAACGAAATGTGGAAAATACTGTATAATTTTCCAAAATTCAGTATTTAATGTAAATAGATGGGCCCTACTGTTTTAATAATATTTTTCTTGAAAAAAGAAAAACTGCTCGAGCGACAAGATCGCCATCTTGTTTTGAATTTGGATTCAAAAAGTTGGTGTTGGGGAAAATTTTTCGTGCTCTAGAGGTTAAAATGTGTTTAAACCCTCAAATGAGGCGAAAATTTGGGGATGTGCATTCCTGCTAACTTGAATATCGCGACTGGAAAGACAGCTCCAGGAACCCAGTAACTCTCTAGTTTGTGTATAATTCTGGCCCGGTTTTATAAATTTTGTTAGTGGGTTTTTTGAGTATGATACAACTTAAAAATTTACCATAAATTTGGGGAGTGTTTTTAAGTAATTTTTTTCCCTTTTGTAATGTGTATTTTTTATATAATAATTTTTTAATTTAATATACAGTCCCCAAATTTTTTTATTTTCAGAATTCCCCGGATGCATAATTCATTTTATTAATAGGTCCAGACAAAATTGTGGGTATGACAGTGAGGTATCGAAAGGGGGGGAATTTTTGCGACCAGGTGCCCCAATTCCCACTTTTCTAACTGTAGAAATTTCATTTTTTATGTACTAATTATACTACAATAAATGCATTTTCCACCTTAAAATAAATAATCGTATAAATTGGGGGGAAAAAAACTAAAATACCACTTTGAGTACAGAAACAGATCCTACATTTATTATCTTAAAAAAAATGAAAAAAAAAAAACATTGAAAATCAGAAAACATAGTTCCAATTTAATTTGAGCATTTTTATTATAACAAAAAAAGCGCTAAGCCAAGGGGCTAACAGCGCTGGGGGGGGAAAGGGAAAAAGGGGGAAATTTGGATGGCAGAAGGGGGGGGGGTGACAGCAGGTTCAGAAAACACGAGGCAGGGATAGTAGGGGGGTAGAGGGTAGAAAGAGATAAAAGTAAAAGGGCGAAAGTATAGAATTTTGGGAAAGTAAGTCAGTCGTTGTAAAAAAGTCAATGAGAGAGCCCGATGAAAGGGGGGGCATCAGCGAGAAGGGAGGAAAAGAGAGGGGGGAGCGGGGGGAAGACGACGACAGAGGAAAATTTCTGGTGCTCGTTGATAAAGGGGAGTCCAACGAATGTTGACTGAAAATGGAGCTTGGAATTCTCACAGAGAGGGAAGACGCCCCCCAGAGATACCCGAGTAAGCGGTAGGCCCAATGCGAAGACGGGAAGGTTAGTCCCCAACCTCGACACTGGTGATAAGAAGACGGCCAGAAACCCTAACTGGGTTTTTAAAAACTGAAGTTTTTCCCGACATAGTAGCCCAAAACGTTGTTGCCAGGGTGTAAGGTGGGAAGAATTCAGCAAAATAGTCTTTACAGGGAAAAACCTCTAAAAGAACAGGTAGGCATGTACTGCGACCGCGCAGCATGTTCCCTGTTCATTGCCTGTACGAAAACATGCCAGGGACCCAAAAAAAAACAATTTCTTTATCTTAGTAAAGATCGGCGTACCCAAAATTGGATACGGGGGAAAAGGGGGTGGGTGAAAAATTTTTTTAAGCCTGTAAAGCACAAAGGGGAGTCGGACAACCAAAAATGATGACACGGGCATAGTGCAATACGGATAAGTGCTGTAGGAGGCTAAATTCAGCAGTAAAAATACTAGGAGATAGAAAATGCCCTTGTAAGCTGTCCCGGAAAAAACTGCTGCGAATCTACGCCGTCAGAAAGACTTAGAGCCCTCTGTGTACACACAAAGGCATGAGAATGAGAGTGAAAGTGGTAAGAAAAAGAGAGCGGGGGAAAGGGCCGTAGACAGTTGGGGTTTCGAGCAAGGGAGGGGGGAAAGAAAAGATCGACAGCGGAATTCCCCGGGGGGTAGGGAAAAAATGAGATGCTACAGTAATAGAAAGGTGGTTTGTTGAAAGAAGACAAAAGCGAATGAAGGCGAAGAGAGAAGGACGGAGAAGGCAGGGGCGGCGAACAAAAAAGAATGTTACAAATTCGTGCCCTTTCTATAAATGGAAGGATTGCGGAGACATGAGAGGTACAAGTAGCGCAGCAAGGGGCATCACGGGATGGGTTTAAGGAGGAACGTTCCTTCTGCATGGGGGTTCGAAGGGGAAGAGCAAAAAAGCACAAGGCATAAAGTATCCTTGGTATAAAGGGGTTAAAGGCTAGAGAGAGTAAGGAGATGCGCGAATGTTTGGTCCCTAATCAATTTTCGATAAATAAGGGGGGAATGTAGGTGAAGGGGGGTTCGCGATCACCCCCCACGAAAGTAGCAGGGTTTTAAGAAGGTTCACCCGGTGTGAAAAGTTTCCCTTTCAGGAGGAATGTGAGGTTTCCGGGATAACCTACGATCGAGGGGCCCAGAAATTTGACTGATCCGTTCAGGGATACGTGAGCCATAGAGGTAAAAAGGGATGATCAGAGTGACAGAGGTTAGGAAAAGTGATTTGGGGGTTTTAGTGCGGGAAAATTTAAACCCATGTGTGGGGGCCCCAAATTTGGAACACGGTCGCTGCATGCTGGAAAAAAAGTAAGGAGGTGAAGTCAGCGCCTGCACGGGAAATACGAAGTCTCAAATAATGTGACCAAAATTTGGGGAAGACTGGGGCCAAACATTAATAGCAAGGAAAAAAAGTGTTGTGCTCAGAACACACCCCTGGGGGACCCTTCAGTTTGGGCAAAGTCCGGGGAAGCAATTATTAACCCAAAACGGAAATGCCGCCCGTTAAAAGTTCTTAAGGGAAGGGTGGTAGTTTTTCCCGAAGGCTAAAGGGGTGGACTTGGGCTAAAATATTTTACCCCAAAATTGTGTCAATGCCTTTTCAAAGGGCAAAAATATGGCAATAAATGAGTGGTTATTCGAAAAAGGATTAGAAAAATACGTATCCAAGCCATTTAAGGGTCTAGGGAAACGTCCCCTTAGAAAAACCCCTATTGACGAGGGGGAGACGTTTTGTGTCTTAAAATACCACACTAAACGCTAATTTTCTAGCGTTTTCCTTACTTTGAAAACTGCATGGAAGAGCAATGGGACGATAGGGGAGGTTTCGTCCCGTAGTGCCGGGTTTTGGGGAAAGGGAAACAAGGGCGGTTTTCCACAGCTGGGGAAAGAATCCTTGTGCCCAAAAAATAAAATTTAAAGGCGTAATAGGAGCAAGGGCTGCTATGAAAAATGTTGTAGCATCGAAAATTGTCGGGGCCCGCTCCGATGATCGAAAAGTGAGGGGGGTTGCTCCAGTTTTTGAATGTAAAAGGCACTTTAAACTGTTTTTCTGAGAAAAGAAAAGCCCAAAGGGTGCAACTTTTGGCAGACTTTGAGGAAAAAATGAGGGCATAGATGGGTCCCTGGAAATACGGCCCAGATGTTCCCAATTTTTATTGGGCAACATCTAGGGGTTTGCTATATCAACCCCGGCCCAATCGCAAAACAGGAGGGGGTCAGGGAATATTAACTATTTTGTATTTTTTCCAGACTGCACTCATGAGGAAGAGATTTTGGGTGGAGCAAAATCTCGCCGCAAGTGCTTTTAGCGTCACGGATGCACGGCGAGCGATCGCCCTTCTTTTTAAAACAAGGAGTCGCTTTTGTGGTTCTTTGTCCCCGGTACCTGCCCCATGCAGGGGTTTTTCAAAGAAATGCACAGAAAAGCGGGACCCCCAAAGGCAGCATTTCTGGATCCCTGCCCCGAATTTGGGGGTATAGAATGAAAACTGCGGTAAAAAACGGGGGACGAAGGGGGTTTAAAAGCTCATCGATGGGGACGAAGAAGGAACCTTTTTAAAAACTAGGTGTGAGAAATTTTCCAATTTGCCCCGATTAAATTGCCAGCGTGGGTGCAAAAGGGGGCAAATTAAGGGGGAAGAAAGAATGTTTGGGAAAAAATGTTTTAAAATTAGTAATCCGGGAGAACAGCCCAAAAGTAAAGTCTAATCCCGGGGGGGGGAAGAGAAAACTGGGATCGATGCAAGAGAGATTTGGTCCGGGGATAAAATGGGTGTGAGCCCTGTTTTTTTAAAACAGGGGAGGGGTGGGTGGAAGAAAAGTCTAACTGTTCCCCGGGGAAATCACAGTGAGCCCTCCCAAGGGGAAAATGGGGGGCATTAAAATCACCAAGTAACGAATCGGGGGCGGTAAAAGACGAAACAAGGAAAGGGAAAATCCGGAATAGATAATGCCCCAGAAGGGGAGAGATAAAGAACAGAGGTAACACCTTTTAAGGGATAGGGCTGCTGTTAATGCGCGAAATATGAAAAAATGTTGATGGGAGGAATATCGGCGGAAAAAAGAAGGGCCTTTCATTAAAGGCCCATCGGAAAAGGCTGAAGAATACAACAAATTATAGCCTGAGATGTGAGAAATAACAAGGGGTGAATTTTGGGTTTTGTAAGCAAACACCAAAAGGGGCAAAAATGGGAGGTAACTTGAAGCTCACCCGATTACCCCCACCGCGTATATTCCACGAAAAAGGCCCTGAATGGCAATGATAAAGATACTTGAAAACCGCAGGGAAGGGTTTTTTACGGGCTAGGAGGGGTTTGAAAAAGTCCCCATGCAGGATGGAAAAAGTTCAACAGCGAAGGGAAAGGTGCGCTGTAAAAAGGAGTTGCGCAATGGAGCAAGGAGGAGAAAAGCGGAAGGTGGTCAGTGTCCGTGGGTTTTTGGGCTCTGCAAAATATTTAGAATTGCTTCAAGTGTTTTAGAATTCAGAGATTTGATGGGGGACATATTGGGTGGGAGGGGGGGGGAGAGTAAAGATTGGAACTGTTTTGGGCTTACCCAAAGGGAGGGGGGGGGCCCAAAGGGTGGAGGGAAAGGAGAAGCGTGGGAGGGGGCGAAGGACAGGAACCTGGGGGGTCGGGAAAAAA
>NW_026469933.1:0-12362 GCF_026875155.1 Cherax quadricarinatus | reverse complement strand
TACAAATAGACAGTGATTAGACAGATAGACAGAGTTATAGACAGACAGAGATATAGACAGATAGAGATATAGACAGAGACAGCCAAAGCCAGCCAGCTAGCCAGCCGAATACATAAGAACATAAGAAAGAAGGAACACTGCAGCAGGCCTACTGGCCCATGCAAAGCAGGTCCATGTCACCTTGCAGCTTAGACCAATGACCCACCTAGTCAGGTCACATCCACTGAAAGAAGAAGCACGACATCTGACCTAGTAGCACAAGCTAGTCAGGTCCATCTCACACCCACCCAAACCCACTCAAGCATTTATCTAACCTATTTTTACTTTCCTCTTAAAATGTAAGTGTTAGTATGACATGACATCAGTGAATCCTTGATGTTTGCCACGATATTTGCTCTAGCTGGTGCTCAGTTGAACTGGTGCTCCTACAAGGCACTAAGTGCTCCCAGATTTTTTCGTAGTGTGCACACTGAGTGCACAGACCCATTTTTTCATGTCTAGGCAACTCAAGCCTATCACACCAAATTTGAAGGAATGAAAAATATAATGTTGATCTACATTCGGAGCCCACCGCACGTCAATGTATATCTACATGTGGACAGTTTAAGGGCTAATATTGATCTGTTATAGTTTTAGAGTTTGACAAAAGTTGTAGGTTTTGAATAGATGTTTACTGATCACAATAAAATTGCTGGCACTGGAAGTGATAATTAAATTAAAAGTCTGCAGGTAATGGTAGTTATAGGAGAAAACTAAGAGAAAACAAAAAGTTTATAATACAGTGGACCCCCGGTTAACGATTTTAATCCGTGCAAGAGGGGTAATTGTTATGCGAAATAATCGTTATGTGAATGAATTTTCCCCATAAGAAATAATGGAAATAAAATTAATCCGTGCAAGACACCCAAAAGTATGAAAAAAAAAATTTTTTACCACATGAAATGTTAATTTTAATACACACAAACTGAAAAAGGCATGCACACTTACATGACACTTACTTTTATTGAAGATCTGGTGATGATTGATGGGATGGGAGGAGGGGAGAGCATTATCTTCTTACTGTTTAGAAGGGGAATCCCCTTCCATTAGGACTTGAGGTAGCAAGTCCTTTTCCGGGGTTACTTCCCTTCTTCTTTTAATGCCACTAGGACCAGCTTGAGAGTCACTGGACCTCTGTCGCACAACAAATCTGTCCATAGAGCTCTGTACCTCCCGTTCCTTTACGATTTGTCTAAAATGGGCCACAACATTGTCATTGAAATAGTCACCAGCACGGCTTGCAACAGCTGTGTCAGGGTGATTTTCATCCATAAAGGTTTGCAGTTCAACCCACTGTGCACACATTTCCTTAATCTTTGAAGTAGGCACAATGGATTCCACAACTGGCATAGGCTTCTCAGGGTTAGCCCCAAACCCTTCAAAATCTTTCTTAATTTCCATACTAATTCTCACCCTTTTTACCACAGGGTTGGCACTAGAAGCTTTCTTGGGGCCCATGGTCACTTATTTTCCAGAAACACCACCGAAAACACTGTAATAATACGAAATATTCCGAGTGTATGCTTGGATGTTAGCGCGGAGGCTGCCTGGTAAACAATGGCACGGGCGGCACATGTGAGGCTGGGTGAGGGCGCACATTGGACGCGTCTCGGACGAAAATCGGTGAGCGGGTTTTTAATCGGTATGCGCGGCAAAAATTTTGCGATTAAAGTAAGCGGTATGCGAAATAATCGCTATGTGATGCCATCGTTATGCGGGGGTCCACTGTACTTGATTAAATAAGTAATTATAAAATACAGGGATTATGATAACTCTTATTATGGCACAAGTTTGACAATATAATATTGCACTGGTTATCAAAAAACCCACTAATTGCCTACATGTATTTTTGATGACAGCAAGAACAAAAATAAAAAAAACATGTAATGAAAAATATACTTAGAAATATGATAGAAACAAGCTGATTACATCAAAATGTTGCCAGAATTTTTCATTATTTTTCACTATTTTTTACATAATTTTTCAATCTCAATGACCTGATCACTGAAAAAGGGCTCACCTCTCCTTTAAGTGTCATGCTCTAAGCCCAAAGACATGGACACTCGGCTAGATGAAGTATGAAGCATGTTAAAAAAATTAAATATTTGAATTTTATTTTTGATTGTTTTTGGACCTAATTTGTCCATGTTTTGTATGTGTTTATATGGGATATATGTGGTCATTTAGAGAGGATGGAGCAAAACAGGACTACTTGAAGGATGTATAAATCTGTAGTGGAGGGGAGGAGGGGTAGGGGTCATCCCAGGAAAGGATGGAGGGAGGGGGTAAAAGAGGTTTTGTGTGCAAGGGGCTTGGACATACAGCAGGCATATGTGAGCATGTTAGGACTGAGTGGAGACAAATGGTTTTTGGAACCTGACAAGCTGTTGGAGTGTAAACACGGTAATATTTTGTGAAGGGATTGAGGGAAGCTGGTTAGCCAGACTTGAGTCCTGAAGGTGGGAAGTACAATGCCTGCACTTTAAAGGAGGGTTTGGGATATTGGCAGTTTGGAGGGACATCTGAAATGTATCCATATGCTTCTGGCAAGACTAATAATGTGAATAGTGGTGAGAGTGTTTCTTTTTCGGGGTCACCCTGACTTGGTGGAAGATGGCCAGCATGTTAAAAAAATGTGTGATAAACTCATATTTTCTTAGCTAACATAACAAGAATGAAAAAAAAATAGGAATTAAATAGAGAACGTTATTGTACTGGTTCCCATCACAGGTTATAACTTGTGCTGGTTCCCATCACAGGTTATAACTTGTGCTGGTTCCCATCACAAGTTATAACTTGTGCTGGTTCCCATCACAGGTTATAACTTGTGCTGGTTCCCATCACAGTGTTATAAACTTGTGCTGGTTCCCATCACAAGTTATAACTTTTGTTCTACAATTGCTTGATACATATTTTTTGCTTAATGAATATTTTTTCTTGTCCCTGTATATGAGTTATGAATATTTTATAGGAAGACTTTTTGTTTGTAAATTTATTGTACTTTATTAATTCCTTCTTGAAAAATCACTGTTCATTTGAGTGTCAAAGTGTCCATGTGTCTCCTCATAAGCTGCCTTGTTCATACTGTGTTTTACTTACCGTTGTGCTACATTACCAGACTAGAGCATCTGTCTTTGGCATAGACAACCTAACATTCACCTTCCATCACACCTCCACTGAATGACCCACATAGGATTACCACTTACATGAATCCCTTTTTTTTGTAGCTTAATCCTTTCAGGGTCCAAGGCCAAAATCTAAAGTGGTGCCCCAGTGTCCAAGAAATTTTAAAAAAAAAAATTTTTTCTTACAGAATTAAAGTAAAAATTTTTGTGAAGGTAATAAAAGAAAAAAATTTCTGGATCAGTACTTCCCGGATTACAGCGGCGGGAAGTTGACCCAAAATGACGGGTGGCGGCAACATCAATGACTTCCCGCAAAATCACATTTTTTTATTTTACGTTTTTTATACTTTTTCTTTTCTTTCTAATTTTTTTCTTTTTCTAGTAACATTTGGGGACCTGTGAGACCAGTATAATGTATATTGTATAAGTCTACACTCATTGTATTCCATGCAATAACTGCACTAATTTGTTTATCATTATATTGCTTACAAAACTTGTTTACAAGTTTATTGTAAACAAAAAAGATGAAAATATTAGTGCAGTTATTGTGTTGAATAAAACGGTACCATATAGTACCATATGGTACAATGGTGCCATAGGGTGCAATTGTACCATATGGTACAATGGTGCTGTATGGTACAATATGGTACAATGGTCCATAAAGGTACATATGGTACAATGGCACATGATACAACGGTTTCCATATAAACCATAATGGTCAGTGGTCCATAGGGTGCAATTGTACCATATGGTACAATGGCACCATATGATGCAAGGTACCATATGATACAATGGTACCATATGATACAATGTAACCATAAAGGTAAACATTGACAATGGCCCATAGGTACAATGGTATCACAGATACAGTGGTACCATAATGTGCAATGGTAAACCCTATGGTGCAATGGTTACCATATGGTGCAATGGTACCAATTATGGACATTGTACCCTACAGTACAATGATACCAATGGTTTCATTGTACCATATGTTACTTATATTTCAACACAATAAACCATTATATTTTCATTAAATTGTTTTACAAAATTTGTTTACAACAAAAATATGCAAAAATGTTGTAATATTAGTAATGTTCTATTATATATTACAAATGACAGAACTCAACACGTTACTGAGGTGGATGACAGAGCGCTTTGTCTTGAAACTGCTGGTCATAGCTACTTTTGTCGCCACTCACTCGTCTTGGCTGGTGTCTCATGCCACCAACACCCATTGACCATATGGTACTTTTATCATAGTTACGGGTACCAAAAGGTACTTTTTACTAATTGGATAGGGTACCAAAATACAGGGTAACTTGGACAGGGTAACATATGGTGCAGGGGAAATTGACAGGGGACCTATGGACGGGGACCCTATGGTATAGGGTACCCTATGGGCAGGTACCAATGGTGCAGGGTACCATAGGTGCAGGGGACCCAAAGGTGCGGGTACCATATGGTGCAGGGACCAAAAAGGGTATGAATATTTAAGGACCATGTTACGGGTTTTCCATGTGGACAGGACCCATATGGACATTTAAGGGTCCCTTTAAATGTCACCCTTACTTTTTTTTGGTTATCCTGGATTTTATACTATGTCCATTTTGTAACATGTAATGTTTCCTGTTATCCCTGAATAAACTTACTCAAGCGCATGTGACATCGTAAGTAAGTTTATTTAGTTATACACAAATAAAGTTACATGAATATCATACTAGCAGCATATGTTTGGAGAACCTAGTGATAACCCAAAAAAGTCAGACAGACTTATTTCCATTAGGGTCCCTGTACCCTGTACTACATGTCAATGTAATCATATGGTATAATGTTACCATATGGTACAATGTACCATATGGCATAATGTACCATATGTATGACATGGTACCATTGTACCATATGTACCCTGTACCATAAGGTACCCTGTACCATAAGTACCCTGTACCATATGGATACATGGTACCAAATGGTACCATATGGTTCAAAACCATAGAATTCCTCTTCAGCTCCACTTCCATCAGTCTTATGAACTGTAAGTTGTGAAGAGGAGTCAGAATTTGCCAGGAAGTGAGTGGGGAGTGAGAGCTTCCTTGCCGCAGGCATGATGAACAAAGCTACTTTGCCGGCGTTCCCACAATGCATGCAGGCGTCAGATTTTTTCTATAGTGAGCACACTGTCCACCCAGATCTCATTTCCTCTCAAAATCTTCGAAAAATTAATTCATAAACGAATCTACTCTACCTCATCTCCCAAAACATTCTCAACCCCTGCTAATTTGGATTCAGGCCTAATAAAAATACTAATGATGCTATTATACACATGCTAGAACATATATACACTGCAATAGAGAAAAAAGAAGTCCCACTGGGATCTTCATTGACTTACGTAAAGCTTTTGATACAGTTGACCATGACTTGCTCCACGTGAAGTTGTCACACTATGGTATTAGAGGGCACTCCCTCAACTACCTCAAGTCATACCTCAGCAACAGAAGCCAATATGTGTACGCAAATGGGCAAGCTCTTCCGCTCAACCAATTACAGTTGGTGTCCCACAGGGAAGTGTCCTTGGCCCTCTTCTCTTTCTCCTATACATAAATTACTCAAACCCACACTTTTTGCAGATGACACTACATACGTCTTCTCTCACGCCGAGCCCAGTCACGCTAGCCAATATTTAAACACCTGAATTACAGAAAATATCTACCTGGATGAGGACTAACAAACTTACACTAAACATTGACAAAACCTACTTCATTCAGTTTGGTAACAGAGCTACAGATGTACCTCTTAACATAACGATAAACAGATCACCTATCACAAAGCTAACAGAGGAAAATTCTTAGGAAATCCACCTTGATAAATAGACTAAAATTTCAAAACACATATACAACAAATTTCTAAGAAAATTTCCAAGATTTGAGGCAAAACTATCGAAGATACGGTACTATTTTCCACAGTCAGCCCTCCTGGCCCTTTATCACTCTCTTATTTACCCCTATCTCACCTAGGGAAATTTTTGTGCATGGGCTCAACAACAATTAACCATCTCAGACCACAATTACCCAACAAAAGGCTGCAGTTAGAAAGATAACAAATTCTCACTACAGGCAGCACACTCCCACCAATATTAAAAAACACTCAACCTACTCACCATACAAAACACCCATACTTATTACTGCACCTATTAAAATACATAAAACACTTAACTCTGATTTTAAAACCCTCCCCTCAAACATCTCCTTGCCAACCTCTACAGTACCATGACCATAACACAAGGCACAGATCACTCTTTGATGTTCCTCGTGTCCATCTCACGCTATGCAAAAACTCAATGCACATAAAAGGCCCTAAAATCTGGATTCATTACCTGTAAATATAAAAGAAACATACCTTTTTTATAAATTCAAGTCCTTTCTCAAGATCACTTACTCACTCAAAACCAAATAAATACTGAATAACTGAACCTTAAAAATTTGATATCCTATATGTTACTCACAATTATATCACACAAATGTTAAACCTAGGACCCAATCTAACTTATTTTTTTAAATACACTACCTAACAGAATACCCATTCGACTGAATGTACAGCAATGCATGCAACCATATGACCTGTCTTTGTAATACTCATTTGTGCTTTATAGTTATCTTTTTTACAATAATGTTTATCACTGATTTCAGCATCGCTTAGTTAATTCTTAAGTTAATTTTAAGCCAGCCCTAATGCTATGCATATAAGGGGCTTTGGCATGCTGCTCTTACCTGTATTTTTTTGTACCTCTGTATGTATGCAAAATTACTAAATAAATAAATAAATAAATAAATAAAATAAATATATGTAGGCCTACTAGCCTTCTCACGCTAAATTTATGCCGCTAGAATTTTGGCGTAGATCTACGGTTTGGACCCTGAACATAAAGCCGTAGATCTACGGGACGGACCCGAAAGGGTTAAATATCTGGTATATTTTGGACTCCTTCTGTCTACCTGGTTGAGTGTTTTTTTTTCCTTGGCTTCACTTTGTTTTAATTTGCTTAATTTCGGGTGTAAAATATATCATGTAGTTCATTGTATTTATTGTTTTCCTTCAAAATATCCAGTTAAGAATTTTTCTAGGATTTAACATATGTGTGTGTGGGGGGGTGAAAAATTTTTACTCACTGTTATAAAACCTTATCAAAATAAAGGGGAAACAGTTAGATGGTACACTCATGATACTCAAAACCCGGTTAAGTACTGCTGGTGTTGGTAAGTAACTGTATGGGTGACCACTTGGATATTGATTTGCCTTCTGTTAGAGGATATGGAAAAAGTTAAATGTTCCTCTCTAATAATCTTTACCATATTAGTTTATGTGTGAGATAATTTAAGCTACAGATAGATTTTATTTATTACAAAAATTAAAAAGACAGGTGGGAGAGTTTTGTATTTTATGCTGGTGACTCTGCTCACCAGTCAATATACATACACTTACTCTCCAAATATTAATTTTCTTATGAATAATATTAGTTAATGTGAAGAATAATTTCATGGGTAGGTATAAGTGTTATCTTAATTGTTGCTGTTCCTTCTGCCATGTTTTACAGCTTCAGTATTTTGCCTCATGCAGACTATTCTAAAGGATTTGGCGGCAAGTTTGGCGTACAGACGGATAGGCAGACAAGTTTTGCCGCTGGCTGGGACCACATTGAGAAAGTGACAAACAGAGAGCAGAAAGGTGTGCCACATGTAATGAATCCACAACATGTTATACTTTGTTGTAGTTTACAAATGGTTTTAAGCCATAATATTTAAGTGCATGTTTACTAGCAAGTGTGAAATGTGTTGACTAATGAGCATTTAAATACCTTAAGTGTTTAGAAGAAAGTTGACAACTTGTGGCTGGAACTTTCCTAACCTAACTCACACCTGAGTCAGCAACTTATGATAACACTCTCATCCATCCTCAGCTTTAATTTAAATTTCATCTTTGTAAGATTCGAAGATGAACCAAAATGAAAGAACATAAAAACTTATGCAATAGAACTAATCCAGTGACAGACTGCGGTGCCAGCCACAACACGCGGGGCCCCAGCCACACATGCTATGCCAACCACACCACTGCTGGTGCCACCACAGCCGTTTAGCCAACCACACCTGCGGGTGCCGGACTCTGAACAGCTCAGTAGGTTCACAAAAAAAAGGCCTACTACCTTCAAACACTGTCTAAGTGAAATGTATGTGTTTAGTGTCATCAAGGGACTCCTTATCTTGGGAGCACAGTTCATATTATATTGTTGTTTCACAGAAAGTTGGTATTAAAATTTAAAAAAATTATACAAGGAATGTCAGAGTACATAACATGTTGAACCAAAGTATTTCGCATCATATTTTTCACCTGGGTAGTACAAGACATGTGTAACCATTTTTAACACATCAATTCTTGTACCATACAGGTGTTCCACTACTTTTGTTTATAATCTTCTCAATATTAAGGTTTAATAGTTTTCTCACTAACATTAACAGAGAGAAAACTCTTCTCCCGTGAAAATTTTCTTCATTAACTTTAAAAAATAAAAGTTTTTTGAAAAGATTAATCAACCTTTTTTTAATAATTTTGTATGAATTAAAAAGTTAATATTAATTTAATAATATTTCAAAATTTCTTCTTTTTTGCTTTTTTTAAATTTTCAAAAATTTATTTTTAATTAATTTATTCTGTTTGTGCAGCTTCCGCTAAGACTTTCCTCCCCGCCTCCGCCGACGTCTTTGAAGACCATGACAACACTGGGCTTCCTGCACTGCCTCCAAACACACATGCCAAAGATAAAACACACTACTAAACAAGCACAAACACACACACACCAACACACACACACAACACACACACACAACACACACACCACACACACACACACACACACAACACAACATATTGTGATAAAAAGGCACTTTACAATCACTTAACCACTTTTTGCACTTGGCATGTGACCAGGGGCATTGTCTTTTATAAACAAAGGCAAAAATTCTTTTTAATTCTAAGTATTTTTCTATTCATCTTGACCTTTCGGAAAGTATTAATAATCCACAAAACCCATGATAAGTTAATATCCCCACTACAAGGCACAGTGTACACCTATGCCATGATGGACAGTGTTTTCACACACCATGATGGTACAGTGTTGCACCACACCATTAGGCACAGTGTGTTACACACTTGGGGGGTGTAGTCAAATGAGGTGTCTGCTACAAACCCCCCTACCACTATTTCCAGTCCCTGGTACACCCAAATACCCAAACCCTACCACTCTTCTTGTTATTCACCCCACAAAGCTCCCTCAAATTCCCAAACTCTTCCAGGTATTTCTTTTCAAAATTTTATTTTCTTTCTTTTTTCCCCAGTGAAAAGAAGTTTTTCTGCAGGCAAAAATTTTTTAAAACCCCAATTACTATGTATCAACCTTTTTGACCCTGGGGAGTTTTAAACTTGGGCTTGATTAAATAATATTTTGGGGTGACTGCTGGGGAATATTCTATAAAGACCACTTTCTCCAGTTCTCATGCTGTGATGAAAGATCCCTATACTTTTTGAGCAATCCTTTTGGTTTTTTTTGGGGGGATTAATTTAGGGCCCACATCCTGGAAAGGGACTTTTCGATAGGGGGGTCTCCCTGGTTATGAAAAAGTAATGAAGGCTGCAAAAATGTAATTTCTGTCCTGTTTGGGGCAGAACATTCCATGCTATGGGGCCTTATCAGTCAATCCCCAGCCATTGGGAAATTTTCCAAATCAAAATAAATTTTGTTTCCTGCAAGGTTTCAATTTGTTTTCATTTTCAAAATTTTTATTGTATAAAGAAACCACTATCAGCTGAGCAGACTTAACCTAAAACTTAACCCTTTGAGGGGTCCCCCCCCCAAATTCTATGGGTTTGAACCAGGGGTCCAAGCGTAGTTCTACCCATGACTCACTCCTCAGATAAACTGTGAGCGGTAAATTTGGGGCCCAGATATGAAGAAAAGCATCTATGGGTAATGTGCACCATATAAAACAAATCCTCGCACCTGTGTATAATGAGAGAAAAAAACTGAGACCGTGTTTTTAAATTTAAAACCCTTTGGGGTTTTTGAGCGACTAGTACGCCTAAATTCTAGCGCCCCCCAAATCTGTGAGAGAACGGTAGCCCCTAAAAAGTAAAGGGGTTTATGTGGTCTGTTCACTAAAAAAAAAATCCTGCGCCACATGGTAATGGAAAAAAAAAAACTTTGACCGTGTTTTGGTTTAAAACACAACTTTGCACTGTATTTTTGATTGGGATTTTATTTTTGTATTCTATTTTTTTGGGCTCATTTAAATTTTGGAAGACATATTACAAAATTGAATGATTTTGACTGGTTTTTTCAAAGAAAAAATACCCTTTAAAATTTAGCTCAAAATAGCAGAAATTTTCGATTTTTTACCAAAGTTCAAAAGCAAACAAATCATCCAAGCGTCCAGACAATCAACTGGTGAGTCTAATTTTCTTTCGCAATGCGCTAAATTTATTTTATACCATTTCTACACTAATCAGTGTCCGCATGACAGTAAATCTTATTTTTTTTTTTTTAAGAATAAAAATTTCAAAGGAAACCCGAAAAAAAAGGGGAGCCTGGAAGTGAAACGAACAGAGAACTTTTTAAAATTTTAGTGCCAAATGTTTTTCTTTTTTTTTCTGGACCCTATGGAAATTGCATCGTTTGAAATTTTTGGAAATTGGCAAAATTGCAAAATTTCGACCACTTTATTGGATAGTTAAATCATAAATGGGGGGTTTTCTTGTACTCATTCGATAGAAAAAAATGGATTTTAGCGAAATAGAAATTTTTGTCGACAGTCACGGGAATTGCCGAAAATAGGGCCAAAGGGGGCAAAATACCGACGTAAACATCGTAAAGACCGCTAACTTCGCAAGAGCAAATTCCTAATTTTCCATCAAATTTCATACTTTTGGTGTCATTAAATGGGGAAAAATTTTCTCTATCTTTTCATAAGAAAAAAAAATTTTTTTTTTTTTTTTAAATTGGCCGACTCGAGAAAAAGTATCTGAAGGACCTGTCGACCCCCAAAAGTTTTAAAAACAGCAACTTGCAGTGATTTTTGTATATTTACAGTTTTATTTTCAGTTTCTTGGTCTTATATATATATTACAAAAATAGAATAAAATTTGATTGGTTTAGTACTGAAAATACTTGAAACTGAGCTGAAAATAGTAAAAATTTCGTTTTTTTACTTATTTCCAAGAGAAAACGATGATGTCACTGTCCAATACACTTCACTGGTGGGCCCCAATACGTTCATGAATGTGCTGATATTATTTTTACAATTATTACAAAATTTTAAATTAAATCATTTTTTTGTTGGAAAAAAATTCATTTTGTAAAAAAAATCAAAATGGGAAAGTGTTTTTAAAGCCTGGAAACTTATCAATAAAAATAGGGAAACATTTTTTTAGTGCCAGGAATGAATGCATTGTTTTTTTCTGGGCTCTATTTAGAAAAATTGGGAAAATTTTTAACACTGTTGAAATTGGGCCAAATTCAAATTTCCTACACTTTATTGGGTGTTGAAATAGTTATTAGGGAAAATTTTTGTGCCATCGAAAAATAGAAGTAAACTACGATATAGTTATGAATTGGTCGACTGGAGTAATGTAATTTCTGAAAATGGGATCAAAATGGAAAAAACGCCATGCCTAAATATCACTGATGCAACAAAATTCCAAACAAATTTCAAAATTTTTTTCCCCCAGATTTTGTACTTTTTTCTTTATTATCTTTAAAAAGAGTCTCTAACCCTTTCATTAGAAAAAAATAAAAAAAATTTTTTGGATAAATTTTTGGACCCTGTGGACAAGTTTCAGATCAGGGGCTGGACCCTAAAGGGTTAAAGACTACTTAAACCCCTTACGTTGCATCCCCATTTCCTGAATGCCCTGGGTCAAAAAATATTCAAAAAAAAAAAAAAAATTTCTTACAAAATGTTAAGATTAAATTTTTTGATTGTTTTTTAAACCCCCAAAAATTTTTGCGATTAAACTTACCAGATAAAGGAGTAAAGTTGGCAAAAAAAGAGCCGCACAAACAAAAGGGCGAAACCCGCCACGAAAGGGGGGGGGGTTTTTTTCTTTATTACCTTTCAAAGGTTTTTGTTTTTTTTCACTGTTTTATTTTTAACTTGT
>NW_026469932.1:0-12337 GCF_026875155.1 Cherax quadricarinatus | reverse complement strand
TGAAAGGAAGGCGGCGAGGGGCGGCCTGGGAAAAGGTTGGAGGGGGGGAACCATCAATAAAGTTTACACTTGAACTCGAAAATGATGGCAAACTTCCTTTCCTCGACGTTCTACTGTGCAGATCTCCCGACAGTGACAAACTTCTCTTCAAAGTGTATAGAAAAACTACCAACAAGGACGATCTTATACATTTTTATTCACACCAAGACACCCGCACTAAGAGAGGAGTCCTCATTGGCTTCTTCTTGAGAGCTCTTCGCATCTCCAGCCCTTGTTTTCTAGAAGAAAAATGCACTTACATAACACAAGCCTTTACACGTCTTCAGTTCCCATCTTTCTTCATCCGAGATTGCAGACTCAAGGCACAAGCTATCCTCAACAAACCGCCCATGGAACAGCCCCCTAAACAGTTCATAGTACTCCCATGTGGCGATGTTGCCACGAATACTCGCCGGGCACTTGCTATGAGTAACATCAACGTTTCCACCATAAACACATCATCTATCAAAGACCTCACTACGAAACGCAGCCCCACACCTGTAACTTCTACTGCAGGCGTCTACACTATCCCCTGTGGGTTCTGTCCCAAGAAATATGTAGGCGAGACAGGCAGAGATCTTGCAGTCCGCCTGAAATGAACATCGAAATGCCTCTAACAGAGACGATGTAAGGTACGCCTGTGTCCTCCTCAGAGACTCCACGGACATTTGATGAACTGAACGAGCACAACTCGTTCTCACCGAACCAGACTCAGACGCCGACGGTGCCTAGAAGCCTCACTAATCGCCCGTCACCGACACTATAGAACGCAACACTGGAACTACAAATTTCAAAAACATTGGCATACATGATACTTAAGCAGCACCAATCCAACAACACAGGAGTCACATGATTTCATCGTCTACCCTTCCTCATCATAGGTAGAGGTGTTTTGATAAGGACCTGCCTCGCATGGGCCAGCAGGCCTTCTACAGTGTTCCTCCATTCTTATGTTCTTATGACATTCCTCAGGTCACGTGCGTCACATCTCACTCTCCGCGTATATATATAATGTCTTTCTACCTCTGTATGTTAGAAGTGATCAAGGTCCCAGGACCAAAACGTTTTCTAAAAAATTTATGTTATAGTTTTTTGCTTACGTGTTTTTCAAAACCCCTAAATAAATATAAAATATAAAATTTTATAATATATAAAAATTTAATAAATATATATATATATAAAATTATATATATATAAAATATATATATGTTGTGGTTTTGTGGTGTGGGTGGTGGTGGTGGGGTGTGGGGTTGTGTGGGGGATAAATACATCCAGGGAAAAACATTTTTGGTTTTAAAAATAAAAGAAGTTTCTGGGATACTGATTTGGTGAAAGCGCCTCTCGGGATAATTCCGAGTGCCAAAAATCTGAATATTTTTTAAAACTTTTCCCAAAGGGTTGATATCTTAAAAAAGGGCAACTTCTAAATGGTTCAAACTTAATATGCTTGTGTATTTTAAACCATTTTGGGGTTTTTTTTAAACGCACTCTGCCGTAAGCCTTTTAAGCCCATACTATTCGGTCTAACTCACACCCCAATCATTCCCAAAGGGTTAATGTACTGATTTTGGGGCCGTGCAAATCTTTCCGACACGTGATCGGGTGGGCCCATTAAATTTCCAAAATACAGAGTTTTTTTTGTGTATGCCTGTAGCAGTCTGAGAGCGGCTGCCCCCGGGGGACTCCCTGAGGCCAGCATATCCACCGCCCATGGGGGGTTGTATGGGGGTTTTCGTGAAAGGCCTCATAGGGGCCGCGGGTGGTCGACAGCAGGTCACATCTGGTATCCCCCTAAAAGGGCCTCCAAAGTTTTCCTGCAAAAGGGGGAACAAAGGTTCAAGTGGAGACAAAGAGGAGTTGATCTCCCGCCATCCGACCCTCGCAGACTGCCTGGGAAACCCTTTTTTCAATACGAGATGGGGGTGTGCACTTTTCCTATGACTTGATGTTTGGGGTTTATGTGAACGCGAGACCCCTTTCCCAGCAGTCGACCTCCAGCTCAACCTAAAACTTCCTGAAAGGACAAACCACGAAGGAAAGTCAGTTTTATTATGCTTTGGTTTTTCTGCATGCCAGCTAAATTCCCCCTCTCTGTACAAGCATTGTATCATGCTAAAACAAAAAAAAAAAAATTATTTTTATTATTATTATTATTATTTTTAAATTTATTATTATTATTTTTAAATTATTATTATTTTTTATTTTTAAATGGGCCCGTAAAGTAAAAAAAAATTTGCCCCATTATAAGAAAATTTTTGCTTATTTTTTCAAGTTATCAAGTTAACCTGTGCTGCGTCCTCTTTTAAATGTGATAAAATTTAACATGAGAAATAACTGCAAAAATGAAGACTTCCCTTATAATCCAAATCTACAAAAAGACTTTTTTTTTTAAACTTTTTTGTTCATATGTCGGGCCCAAAATTTTCATTTACCCCTTATAAGGATTCACAATATATATATATATATATATATATATAATATATATATAAAATATATATATATATATATATATATATATATATATATATATAATATATAATATATTATATATTATTTTTATTATTTATTATCACACTGGCCGATTCCCACCAAGGCAGGGTGGCCCGAAAAAGAAAAACTTTCACCATCATTCACTCCATCACTGTCTTGCCAGAAGGGTGCTTTACACTACAGTTTTTAAACTGCAATATTAGCACCCCTCCTTCAGAGTGCAGGCACTGTACTTCCCATCCCAGGACTCAAGTCCGGCCTGCCGGTTTCCCTGAATCCCTTCATAAATGTTACTTTGCTCACACTCCAACAGCACGTCAAGTATTAAAAACCATTTGTCTGCATTCACTCCTATCAAACACGCTCACGCATGCCTGCTGGAAGTCCAAGCCCCTCGCACACAAAACCTCCTTTACCCCCCCCTCCAACCCTTCCTAGGCCGACCCCTACCCCCTTCCTCCACTACAGACTGATACACTCTTGAAGTCATTCTGTTTCGCTCCATTCTCTCTACATGTCCGAACCACCTCAACAACCCTTCCTCAGCCCTCTGGACAACAGTTTTTGGTAATCCCGCCACCTCTCCTAACTTCCAAACTACGAATTCTCTGCATTATATTCACACCACACATTGCCCTCAGACATGACATCTCCACTGCCTCCAGCCTTCTCCTCGCTGCAACATTCATCACCCACGCTTCACACACCATATAAGAGCGTTGGTAAAACTATACTCTCATACATTCCCCTCTTTGCCTCCAAGGACAAAGTTCTTTGTCTCCACAGACTCCTAAGTGCACCACTCACTCTTTTTCCCTCATCATTCTATGATTCACCTCATCTTTCATAGACCCATCCGCTGACACGTCCCACTCCCAAATATCTGAATACGTTCACCTCCTCTATACTCTCTCCCTCCAATCTGATATTCAATCTTTCATCACCTAATCTTTTTGTTATCCTCATAACCTTACTCTTTCCTGTATTCACCTTTAATTTTCTTCTTTTGCACACCCTACCAAATTCATCCACCAATCTCTGCAGCTTCTCTTCAGAATCTCCCAAGAGCACAGTGTCATCAGCAAAGAGCAGCTGTGACAACTCCCACTTGTGTGTGATTCTTTATCTTTTAACTCCACGCCTCTTGCCAAGACCCTCGCATTACTTCTCTTACAACCCCATCTATAAATATATTAAACAACCACGGTGACATCACACATCCTTGTCTAAGGCCTACTTTTACTGGGAAAAAAAAAATTTTCCCTCTTTCCTACATACTCTAACTTGAGCCTCACTATCCTCGTAAAAACTCTTCACTGCTTTCAGTAACCTACCTCCTACACCATACACTTGCAACATCTGCCACATTGCCCCCCTATCCACCCTGTCATACGCCTTTTCCAAATCCATAAATGCCACAAAGACCTCTTTAGCCTTATCTAAATACTGTTCACTTATATGTTTCACTGTTAACACCTGGTCCACACACCCCCTACCTTTCCTAAAGCCTCCTTGTTCATCTGCTATCCTATTCTCCGTCTTACTCTTAATTCTTTCAATTATAACTCTACCATACACTTTACCAGGTACACTCAACAGACTTATCCCCCTATAATTTTTGCACTCTCTTTTATCCCCTTTGCCTTTATACAAAGGAACTATGCATGCTCTCTGCCAATCCCTAAGTACCTTACCCTCTTCCATACATTTATTAAATAATTGCACCAACCACTCCAAAACTATATCCCCACCTGCTTTTAACATTTCTATCTTTATCCCATCAATCCCGGCTGCCTTACCCCCTTTCATTTTACCTACTGCCTCACGAACTTCCCCCACTCACAACTGGCTCTTCCTCACTCCTACAAGATGTTATTCCTCCTTGACCTATACACGAAATCACAGCTTCTCTATCTTCATCAACATTTAACAATTCCTCAAAATATTCCCTCCATCTTCCCAATACCTCTAACTCTCCATTTAATAAACTCTCCTCTCCTATTTTTAACTGACAAATCCATTTGTTCTCTAGGCTTTCTTAACTTGTTAATCTCACTCCAAAACTTTTCTTATTTCAACAAAATTTGTTGATAACATCTCACCCACTCTCTCATTTGCTCTCTTTTTACATTGCTTCACCACTCTCTTAACCTCTCTCTTTTTCTCCATATACTCTTCCTCTTGCATCACTTCTACTTTGTAAAAAACTTCTCATATTCTAACTTTTTCTCCCTTACTACTCTCTTTACATCATCATTCCACCAATCGCTCCTCTTCCCTCCTGCACCCACTTCCTGTAACCACAAACTTCTGCTGAACACTCTAACACTACATTTTTAAACCTACCCCATACCTCTTCGACCCAATTGCCTATGCTCTCATTAGCCCATTATCCTCCAATAGCTGTTTATATCTTACCCTAACTGTCTCCTCTTTTAGTTTATAAACCTTCACCTCTCTCTTCCCTGATGCTTCTATTCTCCTTGTATCCCATCTACCTTTTACTCTCAGTGTAGCTACAACTAGAAAGTGATCTGATAATCTGGGGCCCCCCTCTATAAACAGTACATCCTGAAGTCTACTCAACAGTCTTTTATCTCCCAAATTTACATAATCCAACAAACTACTGTCATTTCGCCCTAATCATATCGTGTATACTTATTTATCCTCTTTTTCTTAAAATATGTATTACCTAAAAACAAAACCCCCTTTCTTTTACAAAGTTCAATCAAAGGGCATATAAATATATATTATATATATATTTATATATATATATAATATTATATATATATATATATATAATAATATATATATATATATTATATAATATATATATATATATATATATATATTATATATAAATATATATATATATATATATATATATATATATATATATATATATATAATATATATATATATATATATATATATAAATATATATATATGTCGGGGCCGAAGGCAGAACTTGCGATCTTGGCTTAAATACCCACGCTCATCTTGCCATATGGACAAGTGAAAATTTGTGTATGCAATAATTTCGTCAAAATCATTCTGAACCTAACGAAAAAAATATATTCCACTGTGTTTGTTTAGTATTAAATTATTGTAAATAAATGTAAAATATATTTAGTTGGGTTAGGCTAAAATAAATTGTTCTTGTTATAATAAGGTTAGGTAAGTTTTCTAAGTTCCTTTTGGTGCAAAATTATAAATTTTTACATTAACATTAATGAAAAAAATATATCTTTAAACGTGTAAAAGAAAATTTCGGAAAGGACTTAATTTTAAATGAGTTCTTGCTAAATGACCAGTTTTACATATTCGGCACGACATATATATTACAAGTGGGCCGTCTCCCACCGAGGCAGGGTGACCCAAAAAGAAAGAAAATCCCCACAAAGAAAATACTTTCATCATCATTCAACACTTTCACCACACTCACACATTATCACTGTTTTTGCAGAGGTGCTCAGAATACAACAGTTTAGAAGCATATACATATAAAGATACACAACATATCCCTCCAAACTGCCAATATCCCAAACCCCTCCTTTAAAGTGCAGGCATTGTACTTCCCATTTCCAAGACTCAAATCCGACTATGTTAAAATAACCGGATATAAAAATATATAAATATAAAAATAACCGGATATAAAAATAACCGGTTTCCCTGAATCCCTTCACTAAATATTACCCTGCTCACACTCCAACAGCTCGTCAGGTCCCAAATACCATTTGTCTCCATTCACTATCTAACACGCTCATGAACGCCTGCTGGAAGTCCAAGCCCCTCTCCCACAAAACCTCCCTTACCCCTTCCTTCCAACCTTTTCGAGGACGACCCCTACCCAGCCTTCCTTCTCCTACAGATTTAAATGCTCTCCATGTCATTCTACTTTCATTCTTTCTCTCTAAATGACCAAACCACCTCAACAACCCCTCTTCTGCCCTCTGACTAATACTTTTATTAACTCCACACCTTCTCCTAATTTCCACACTCCTAATTTTCTGCATAATATTTACACCAAACATTGCCCTTAGACAGGACATCTCCACTGTCTCCAACCGTCTCCTCGCTGCTGCATTTACCACCCAAGCTTCACACCCATATAAGAGTGTTAGTAATACTATGCTTTCATACATTCCCTTCTTTGCCTCCATAGATAACGTTTTTTGACTCCACATATACCTCAGTGCACCACTCACCTTTTTCCCTCATCAATTCTATGATTAACCTCGTCCTTCATAAATCCATCCGCCGACACGTAAAAACTCCCAAATATCTGAAAACATTCACTTCTTCCTTCTCCTCCTCCCCAATTTGATATCCATTTTTTTCTTTATTAAATAATTTGATACCCTCATCACCTTACTCTTTTTTTACGTTCACTTTCAACTTCCTACCTTTACACAAAACTCCCAAACTAAACCCTAAGCTTCGCAATTTTTCTTTGAATTTCCCATAAGCACAGTATCATCAGCAAAAAATAACTGTGTTAATTTCCCCATTTTGTATTTGATTCACCATAATTAATCCACCCCTCTCCCCGAACACCCTAGAATTTACTTCCTTTACAACCCCATCTATAAATATATTAAAACAACCATGGTGACATTACACATCCCTGTCTAAGACCTACTTTTACCGGGAAGTAGTCTCCCTCTCTTCTACACACCCTAACCTGAGCCTCACTATCCTCATAAAAACTCTTTATAGCATTTAGTAACTTACAACCTATTCCATATATTTGCAACATCTGCCACATTGCTCCCCTATCCCCTATCCCCTATCCATATGCCTTTTCTAAATCCATATATGCAATAAAAACTTCCATACCTTTATCTAAATACTATTCACATATATGCTTCAATGTAAACACTTGATCTACACATCCCCTACCGGCCTACCCACTCTGAAACCTCCTTGCTCATCCGCAATCCTACATTCTGTCTTTTACATCTAATTCTTTCAATTATGACCCTACCGTACACTTTTCCTGGTATACTCAGTAAACTTATTCCTCTATAATTTTTACAATCTCTTTTGTCCCCCTTCCCTTTATATAAAGGGACTATACATGCTCTCCGCCAATCCCTAGGTACCTTCCCCTCTTTCATTCATTTATTAAACAAAAGTACCGACCACTCCAACATTATATCCCCCCCTGCTTTTAGCATTTCTGTCATGATCCTATCAGTTCCAGCTGCTTTACCCCCTTTCATTCTACGTAATGCCTCACGTACCTCCACCACACTTACATCCTGCTCTTCTTCATTCCTAAAAGATGGTATACCTCCCTGGCCAGTGCATGAAATTACCACCAGCCTTTCTTCCTCAACATTTAAAAGTTCCTCAAAATATTCTCGCCATCTTCCTAATACCTCCCTCTCCCCATCTACTAACTCCCCTACTCTGTTTTTAACTGACAAATTCATACGTTCCCTAGGCTTTCTTAACTTGTTTAACTCCAAAAATTTTTCTTATTTTCATTAAAATTTCTGACAGTGCCTCCCCCACTCTTTCAAACTGCTCTCCTTTTGCACTCTCTCCCCCACTCTCTTCACCTTTCTTTACTTCCATATATTCTGCTCTTCTTATAACACTTCCCCGCTTTGTGAAACCTCTCATAAACTAACTTTTTCTCTTTTTATCACACCCTTTACTTCATCATTCCACCATCACTCCTCTTTCCTCCTGCCCCCACCCTCCTATAACCCCAAACTTCTGCCCCACCTTCTAATACTGCATTTTTTAAAAAATCATCCAACCCTCTTCAACCCCCACTACTCATCTTTGCACTAGCCCACCTTTCTGCCAATAGTCGCCTATAAACTCACCCGAACTTCCCTTCTCCCTTAATTTATACACTTTCACTTCCCTCCTACTTGTTGTTGCCCCCTTCCTCTAGTCCCATTTACCTCTTACTCTAACTGTAGGCTACCCAACTAATTAGATCCCAAAATATCAGTTGCCCCTCTATAAACGTGTACATCCTGGAGCCTACCCATCAACCTTTTATTCCACCAATACATAATCTAACAAACTACTTTCATTACGTGCTACATCATACTTTGTATATTTATTTACCTCGTTTTCATAAAAAAATGTATTACTTAATACCAAATCTCTTTCTACACATAGCTCAATTAAAGGCTCCCCATTTACATTTACCCTGGCACCCCAAATTTACCTACTACTCCCTCCACAACATTTTTACCCACTTCAGCATTGAAATCCCAACCACAAGTACTCTCACACTTGGTTCAAAAAATCCCCATGCATTCACTCAACCCTTTTCCCCAAAAATCTCTCTCTCTCTCTACACTTCTCTCTTCTCCAGGTGCATATACGCTTACTATAACCATTTTCCATCCAACCTTTATTTTACTCGACATAATCCCTTGAATTAATACATCTAATAGTCCCTCTTTTTTTTCCCGCCTAGCTTTTCCTCAAACATATTGCTACTTTCCTTCTTTAGCTTTTAACTCTATTTGAACCCCAACCTAAACCCATTTTTTCCCCTCCCCTGAAACTCTCCCACCCCCTTCGCTTTGTTTCACTTAAAGCCAGGACATCCCACTTCCTTCCCCCATCATAACATCCACAATTCTCTTCTTATCATCTGCACAACATCCACGCACATTCAGACTTCCCACTTTGACAATTTTCTTCTCTTATTCTTTTTAGTAATCTTTACAGGAAAAAGGGTTACTAGCCCCATTGTTCCGCATTTTAGTTTTACTTTAACACGCATGGCTTACGAGAAAGATCTTTTCCACTTCCCCTGGGTATAAAAGGAAAGTAATAAGACCAAGGAAATATTAAGATAAATCCCAAAGAAAACTCAGATGAGTGTGTATAAATAAACGTATACATTATGTGTAGTGTGACCTAAGGGAAGTTGAAGTAGCAAGACGTCCTGTAATCTTGCTCATTTTATACAAAAAACACAAAAAGCAATACTACCCCTCATGTAAAACGTTACAGGCTTTCGTTTTACACTCACTTGGCAGGACGGAGTACCTCCCTGGGTGTTGCGCTCCAACCTTACCTAGGATTATATATATATATATATATATAAATATAATATAAATATAATAAATTATATATTATATATAATATATATAATATTATATATATATTATATAATTATTACAGTGAAATTCCAAGCGTTTTCGTGATTTCTCACATTATCAAGGAACTATAAAATAAATACTCTCCTTGATGACACGGAAACTTATTCTAAACCATAGAAACTGTTAACAGTAATTTCAATAAAACAATAAAATGTCTACTGAAAGGCAAAGATGAATTAAAAAATTTACTTCTACTAATCCATCTTTACCCTACATGTACGGATAAATAAAATCTCACAAACCAGGTAATCCAGTTAGACTAATTATTAGCTCCATAGGTTCAGTTTCTTATAAATTATCTAAATGGCTTGTTAATATTTTGAGCCCTATTGTTGGTAAAATTTCTAACTTTAATGCTAAAGATAACATAGATTTAGTGGATAAATAAAGCTTCTTAAATTATGCTAACATGGTTAGTTTTGATGTTACTTCTTTGTTTACAAAAAATCCAGTTGATGATTTATTAAGTTTCTCATCTGAAGAACTTGTTAATTACGATTTACCATTGCCAGTTCCTACTCTAATTAAACTTGTTGATGCAAAATTTGTATTTAATGGCGAGTTTTACACTCAGAAGTTTGGTATGGCAATGGGAAATCCTCTTTCACCTGTTCTTTGTAATTTATACATGGAATTTTTTTAAACAAGATTACTGAACCCAGTCCTTTCTAATAGAGCTAAATGTTACAGATATCTTGATGATATTTTGTGTTTTTGCCCATGAATTTAGATTTAAACCATTTTCTTGTCAAACTAAATAGCTTAGCTATTCTATAAATTTTACTGTTGAGTTCGAAGAAAATAACTCATTCCCTTTCCTAGATGTTTTAATTATTAACGGTAACAATGATTTTAAATTTTAAATTTACAGAAAAGCAACAAATATCTGTTCTATGTACACTATTATTCTTCACATCAAGATAGAGTTAAACTGTCGGGTTTCTCATCAATGTTTTTGAGAGCTTTACGTATTTGTAGTCCAGAGTTCTAGAGGAAGAAATATCCAAAATTTATGAAATAGCTAATGATCTGAAATACCCAAGAAACTTAACTGATAATTCCCTTAAATTGCTAGAAATACATTTTACAATCCAAAAAGGGACAACCAGCCTTATTCAACTAAAAATATGTTGGCTCTCCCTCGCCATTTATTTAAAAATCTTGACAGACTCAAAAAACTTTTCATACAAAAAATCCCCCCAAAATGTTGACGGATGTCTTTATAAGATTCCTTGTCAAATATGTGATAAAGTTTATTAAGGTCAAACTGGTAAAAGTCTTGAACTAAGGTTAAAACAACATAAATATAGTATTAGAAGTGGACAAGATTCCAATGCTCTATTTATTCATGTGAGAGATTTTAACCATCCAATTGATTTACAAAAGTTTGAGAAAGTTGTATCAAGCAAGTTCATGGTCGACAGGAATGTAATTGAGTCTTGTTTCATAAAAAGTAGTTTTGAAAATAATATGAATATTTCCTTTGGTATATATAAACTGGATTCATTTGTAATTAATAATTAAGCTGTGGTTCAGGGATCACTGACTAGTTTACCTACATCATCATGAAAAGTCAGGTGTTGTTGTGGGGTGGTAGCGAGGTGTAGTCTCGTTCTTATGTGCCTTCCTGTTAACCTTTTATTTTTATAGTCCCTTGACAATGTAAGAAGTCACGAAAGCGCTTGGAATTTCATTATTTTTTCACAGTGGCTGTTCTGCATATTGTGATGCCACCTGTTTACTGTAATCTTATTGCATAATCTTATTGCATAATCTTATTGCATATGCTTGTATGCATATTTTTTTTTATTAACACACTGGCCGATTCCCACCAAGGCAGGGTGGCCCGAAAAAGAAAAACTTTCACCATCATTCACTCCATCACTGTCTTGCCAGAAGGGTGCTTTACACTACAGTTATTAAACTGCAACATTAACACCCCTCCTTCAGAGTGCAGGCACTGTACTTCCCATCTCCAGGACTCAAGTCCGGCCTGCCGGTTTCCCTGAACCCCTTCATAACTGTTACTTTGCTCACACTCCAACAGCACGTCAAGTATTAAAAACCATTTGTGTCCATTCACTCCTATTAAACACGCTCACGCATGCCTGCTGGAAGTCCAAGCCCCTCGCACACAAAACCTCCTTTACCCCCTCCCTCCAACCTTTCCTAGGCCGACTTCTACCCCGCCTACCTTTCGCTACAGACTGATACACTCTCGAAGTCATTCTGTTTCGCTCCATTCTCTCTACATGTCCGAACCACCTCAACAACCCTTCCTCAGCCCTCTGGACAACAGTTTTGGTAATCCCACACCTCCTCCTAACTTCCAAACTACGAATTCTCTGCATTATATCACACAACACATGCCCTCAGACATGACATCTCCACTGCCCCAGCCTTCTCCTCGCTGCAACATTCATCCCCATTGCTTCACACCCATATAAGAGCGTTGGTAAAACTATACTCTCAATACATTCCCCTCTTTGCCTCCAAGGACAAAGTTCTTTGTCTCCAGAGACTCCTAAGTGCACCGCTCACCTTTTTTCCCCTCATCAATTCTATGATTCACCTCATCTTCATAGACCCATCCGCTGACACGTCCAATCCCAAATATCTGAATAATTCACCTCTTCCATACTCTCTCCCTCCAATCTGATATCCAA
>NW_026469931.1:0-11843 GCF_026875155.1 Cherax quadricarinatus | reverse complement strand
CACACACATACACATACACATACACACACACATACACATACACTACCCACACACACCAACACAACCATACAACACATACGCACAACACACACAAAATACACACACACACACCCCATACACACATACACATACACGATACACACACACCCCACACCCCACACACACACACACACAACACACACAAAGTGGACAAAGACAGGATGTTCCAGAGATTGGACCCAAAAGTAACAAGGGGGAAAACTTTTGGAAGCTGAAGACACAGATTGAATCACAGGGATGTTAGGAAGTATTTCTTCAGCCACAGAGTAGTCAGTAAGTGGAATATTTTTGGGAAGCGATGTAGTGGAAGGCAGGATCCATACATAGCTTTAAGCAGAGGTATGTTAAAGCTCAAGGCTCAGGGAGAGTGGCCTAGTAGCGATCAGTGAAGAGGCGGGGCCAGGAGCTCGGACTCGCCCCCCGCAACCTAAACTAGGTGAGTACAACTAGGTGAGTATATACACACAACACCCCACACAAAACACACACCACACACACATACACACACACATACACATACCATACACACCACACATACACAACATACAATACACACACACACACACACAACACACACATACACACACACACATACGCACAACCACAAAACATACACACACACACACACTCCACATACACATACACAGATACAACACACCACACACACACACACACACACACACACACACACACACACACAAAGTGGACAAAGACAGGATGTTCCAGAGATTGGACACAGTAACAAGGGGACACAGTTGGAAGCTGAAGACACAGAGGGAATCACAGGGATGTTAGGAAGTATTTCTTCAGCCACAGAGTAGTTACTAAGTGGAATAGTTTGGGAAGCGATGTAGTGGAGGCAGGATCCATACATAGCTTTAAGCAGAGGTATGATAAAGCTCACGGCTCAGGGAGAGTGACCTAGTAGCGATCAGTGAAGAGGCGGGGCCAGGGAGCTCGGACTCGACCCCCGCAACCTCAACTAGGTGAGTACAACTAGGTGAGTACACACACACACATAAATACATACACACATACACACACACACACACATACATACACACATACACACATACAGACAAACACACACACACACACATACACACACACACACAACACACACACACACACTCACACACCCCACACACACACACACACACACACACACACACACACACACAACACACACAAAATCATGGAGAGATTATCAGGAAAAGAGTGGTGGAACACCTAGAAAGGAAGGGATTCACAACAGACCCAAAACATGGTTTCGGGGGGGGGAAACCCTTTGTGTCCCCAAAAACCTACTGGAGTTCTATGCAGGGTTTGCCCAGCAGAAAGGGACAAGGGGAAAAGGGGGGGTGGGTGGTTTTGCTTTTTTCTTGGACTCCCAAAAAAAGGCTTTTGGCCCAACCGTTCCACACAAGAGTTTTGGGGGGCAAAAACTGGGGGGACCAAGCAGGGAAAAAACAGGGGAAGGCACTAAAGGGGATCGGGGGAATACTTTTGGGGGAAAGGGACAGCAGGAAATTTCGGGTACGTGGCGACGGTGTCAGAGGGGGGGGAAACCTGTGACCAGGGGGGTTTTTCCACAGGGGTCGGGTCCTAGGCCATTTGTTGTTTTTGGTATTTGTAAACGACTTTGGAGGGGAAGGAAAAAAACTCTGGGGGTTTGTTTTCCTTTTTTAGCAGAGGGGGACGGGGAAGTTGATGGGGAAAGAATTCACTCGTTTCGAAGCCCCGGGCCCGGGGAACAAAAAAAAGGGACCCTGGCCCGGGGCTGAAAGGACCGGGTTTCCAAAAAATTTGGCTCCGGGGATTTTCAATCCCACCAAGTGAAAAAGTCTTTAAAAGATTGGGGGAAGGGCAAAAAAGGGGACCGCGGGAACCCGGCCGGTTACATTTCTGGGGGGCCCAAAGGACCCAAAACCTCCCCCCCTAAAAAAAAAAGATTTTGGGGTGATTTAAAAACACAGGCACCTCCCTGAAGGGGAAACTTTTAACAAAAAATTTGCTGCAGCTTTTTGGGGGGAAAACCCAAAACCCTTTCAGAAAAAGCTTTCCAAACTTCTTAAAAAGGGGGAATCATTCAGGACCCTGAACATTTGTGTCTTTGGGCCCCATTTTGGGGAGTTTGCGGCACCATTTTGGGAAAACCCAACCTAGCCAAGCACGTAAAGAAACTAGAGAAAGTGAAAAGGGTTTTGGGCAAAAAAGGGACTATTTCCCCAAAAGCTAAGAGGTTTTGTCCTAGAGGAGAGGTTTAAAAGGGAAAAAACAACCTGGGCGGGCCCCTGGAGGGGCAGGAGAGATAGGGGGGGGGGGCATTTATAACGACATAAAAATTACTGGGAGGAATTTTACAAGGTGGACAAAAGGGGCAAAGGGTGTTTTCCGAGATTGGAAACCCCGTAAAAATGGGGGGCCCCCGTTGGGGAAGGGTGAAGACACAGAATTTAAAACCCAAAAGGGGGTTTTTTGGGAAATATTTCTTTAGCCCCCCAGAGTAGTAGTAAGTGGAAAAGTTTGGGGGGAAACGATGTTTTTTTGGGGGCAGGATCCCTACATTGTTTAAACGAGGTATTTAAAAAGCTCCCCGGCTCAGGGGGAGGGGAGTGGGCCTAGTTAAACGGGTCAGTGAAGAGGGGGGAGGGCCCGGGCTCGGGCTCGACCCCCGCAACCCCAAAATAGGGAGTAAAAAACTAGGTGGTACAAATAGGTGAGCAAAAAAGGTGGTTAAACTAGGTTAAATTTCACACAAAACCCGCTTTCCAACATTCACATTTCACATATAAAACCAGGTTTTGATAATTTGATAAAAACAGGAAAAAACTTGGAATGGGCTATTTAGCTTTGCCCTTTTTGCGTTCCCCAAAAAATTTTCGTACACATTTTAAAAAGCTAACTTTCCCCTCTCCCCAAAATTTTTGTTAACATTTAAAAAATAAAAAAAGCATAAAATACACTCTTTCCCAAAAAATGTTTTTTAAAAATTAAACAAAAAATAAGATAACCACCCCTCTCCCCCAAAAAAATGTTGTTAAAAATTAAACAATAAAAAGCATAACTACATCTCCCAAAAAAGTTTTTTTAACATTTAAACCCCAAAATAACCCCCCTTAATTCCTTACCCCCTCCCCCCCAAAAGGGTTTTAAAAAATTTAAAAAATAATAAACCCTTCTACCCCTCTCCCCCAAAATGTTTGTTAACATTTTAAACAATAATAACCATATTTTACACCTCCCAAACTGTTGTTTTAAAATTAAAAAAAAAAAAAAACCATAAAACTACACCTTTCCCCAAAATGTTGTTAAAAAATTAAACAAATAATAAGCATAAACCCACACTTTTTCCCAAATTTTTGTTAAACCCTTTTAAAAAATAATAACCATATCTTTCACCCCTCCCAAAAATGTTTTTAAAATTTAAAAAAATAAAAAGCTTAAAAATACCCCTCTCCCAAAAAATGTTGTTACCAAATTTAAAAAATAAATAAGCTTTAAATACCCCTCTCCCCAAAATGGTTTTTTAACTTTAAAAACCCAATTTAATTAAAACATAACTACACTCTCCCAAAAAAGTTGTTAACATTAAAACAATGTTGTATAAAAACAAAGTAAGAAAAATAAAAAAAAATTTTTTAAATTTTATTTTTTTTTCTTAAGAAAATGGAAAAAGTTGGTTTACAAAGTTTTATGATATTTTTATGTGAAGGGCGTTTTCTAAATTTTTACTTGTGGTTTAAAGGGGGGAAAAAGAGTTTAGTTGCAGTAGGCCCACACTTTTGAGTTAAGTGGGGGGGAAGCAAGGGCAGTTGCAGGGAGGGGGCCCACATAAGAGTTAAGGGGGGGAAAGGGAAGGGCGTTGGTAGGGAGGCCTTAAAACTAAGGGTTGTGGGAGAAGCAGTCAAATTTGCATAGGCCTACTTAAAATTAAGTGGGAGGGAAACAAATCGTTTTCAAAAAGGCCCACCCCTAAGAGGTTTTAAATGGGGGGGGGAAAACAAAATCAAATTTGGGAGTTAAAACCCCCCAAACTTTTAAAAGGTTTTAAGGGGGGAGACAAGGGCAGTTGGGGTAGGGCCCCACACTTTAAAAGTTTGTGGGAGAGCTGTCAGGGTTGGGAGTAGGGGTTCACTAAAGAGTTAAGTGGGAAAAAAAGCCAGTTTTTGTTGCCCGTAGGGGGTACCTAAGAGTTAAGTGGGGAAAGCTGTTCCCGTTTTTCAGTAGGCCCACCCCCTGGGGTTTTAAATGGGGAAAAAAAGCCGTCCCGGGTTTCAGTTTGCCCTTTCACCCAAGAGTTAAAATGGGGAAGGAAAGGGAAACAAGTCAGTTGCAGTAGGGTTACCTAAGGGGTTAAGTGGGGAAAAAGCAGTCAGTTTTCAGTAGGCTACATAAGGTTTAAATTGGGGGGAAGCTGGTTAGTTGCAGTTTGGGGGCCCACCCCTAAGAGTTAAGTGGGAGAAGTTTTTCCGTTTGCAAGGGAGGCCCACACTAAATGTTTTAAATGGAGTTAAATCAGATTGCAGTAGGCCTACACTAAGAAAATTAAGTGGGAGAAGCAAAACAGTTTAGTTGGGGCCTACATAAGAAATTAAGGGGGGGGGAGAAGCAGTTTAGTTGAAATAAGGGGCCCACCCCTTAAAAAGTTTAAAATGGGAGGAAAAGCTGGGGGGGTTGGGAGTAGGGGTTACACTAAGAGTTTTAAATGGGAGGGAAGCCGTCAGGGTTTCAGTAGGGCCCACCTAAAAAGGGTTTAAATGGGAAAAAAAGCTGGTTTAGTTTTTCAGTTAAGGGCCTTTCACTAAGAGTTAAATTTGGGGAAACCCGTCAGGGGTTGGGGAGTAGGCCTACACTAAGAGTTTTTAATTTTGGTTTGGGAAACTGTCAGTTTTCAGGGAGGCCAAACTAAGAGGGTTTAAGGGGGGAGAAGAGAAGGGTCAGTTTGGGAATTGGCCTACACCCAAAAGTTTAAAAACCCCAAATTTGGGAAAATGGGGTCAGTTATTTAAAAAAATTTGGGGTTTTAAAAACTATCAAAAATTTTTTATGTCTCATTTATGCATGTCTCATTATGCATGTCTCATTATGCTGTCTTTATGGCAAAGCTTTTTTGATGGGGTTTATTTTATTTCCTGTTCATTTTTATGCCCTGTCTCATTTGCATTTTCTCATTTATGCATTGGGTTTATCATGATGTTCATCATGTTTTCCCAAATTTTGGGGAAGGGGCTCATCATGCATGGGGCTCATAAAGCATTGGGTTTATTTATGTATGGGTTTTTATTATTTCCTTTTTTCATCATGCATGGTTTATCTTTCTTTTTCATCTGATGTCTCATTTGCATGTCTCATCATGCATGTTTCATCCCTGATGTTCATCAAAGATGTCTTTATTAATTTCCCGGGTTTATCATGCATGTCTATTTTTTTGCATGGTTTTTCATCATGTTTTGTTCAAATTTTGCATGTCTCCCCATGGGAAAGTCTCATCATTGATGTTTTCCTCCATTTCTGTTCTCATTGGGATGGGCTCAAACAGAAAGTCTCATATGCATGTTTTCAAAAAGCATGGGCTCATTTATGCTGTTTCATCATGCCAGGTCTCTTTTTTCCATGTCTCATCATGTTTCGTCTTTATTAAAAGTCTCATCATGGGATGTTTTTTCATTTATGATGGGTTAATTATGTATTTTCTCATCATGTATGGGCTTTTATCATGGGATGTTCCCTCAAAGCATTTTCTAAAATGCATGTTCAAACATGCATTGGGCTTTCCCCCCCTGTTACGTTTTCCAAACTTTTATGTCTCAAATGTATGTCTAATCATGCAATGTCTCATCCCTGCATGTCTCAATTTATGGTTTTGTCTCATCATGTATGGGCTCATCAAAGTACGGTTTTTATTTATGGGATGGTTCATCAATTTCATGTTCCCCATGCTTTTCTAAACATTTTTAAAGCTCATCATGTATGTTTTCATTTATGGCATGTCTATCATGCAAGGCTCATTTATGTTTTGTTCATATTTTAGTTCAAACAGCATGTTTTCCTTGCATGTCTCATCATGTACATTTCAAAACATGCATGTCCTTTATCATGCATTCTTTATTTATGCATGTCTTCCCTTTTAATTTCATGTCTATTTGTGCATGTTCATTTATTGTAAAAGTCCTCCATCATGTTGGGGCTTTATTTTATGAGGGGATGGGCGTTTATCAGTTACTGTTAAAAACCCATAACCCAAAAAATAACATTTATTGTTGGGGGCCTTTATTTATTTAATGGACCGATTTATTTTTAATTTTTAACCCGGATATTCCAGGTTTGAAAGGTTTGTAGGTTGGTAGGGCGCAAACCCCAGGGGAAGTACTTTCCGTTTCCTTTTTGGTGTAGGTTGGTAGGACGCAACCCCCCCAGGGAGGTACCCACCGTCCCGTTTGGGGTAGGTTTGGGAGAAAAAGAACCAACCCAGGGAAAAATACTTTTCCGTACTGTGGTAGTAGGTTGGTTTGACAGCCCAAACCCCCCCAGGGAAAGGGACTACCGTCCGTTGGTTGGTTGGTTGGAGCCCAAAAACCAACCCCGGGGGGAAAATACTAAAACTTCCTGTTTGGGAGTTGGTTGGTAGGGCAAAAAAAACACCCCGGGAAAAAGTACTACCGTCCTGTTGGTTTGAGGGTTTTGGTTTGAAGCAACCCAACCCCGGGGGGTTCTTACCGTCCTGTGGGTAGTAGGTTGGTAGACAGCAAACCCCCGGGAGGTTTCTATTGTTCCCGTGGTAGTAGGTTGGTAGGGGCAAAAACCACCCCGGGAAGTTAAATTACCCTCCCGTTTGTTGTAGGGTTTGGAGGGGCAGGAAAACCCCCCAGGGAAATTTCAAACCCTCCTGTGGTAAAATGGTTGGTTTGCAGCAACCCCCCCAGGGGGGAAAGTACTACCGTCCTGCCAGATGACTGTGAAACAGAAACCTGTAACTGTTTTGCATGATGGTAGGATTGCTGGTTTCTTTTTCTGTCTCATAAACACGCTAGTTTAACAGATATCTGCTACTCCAAATTACACTTTGGTCACACTTGACAGACACGCACATGCATTATAATATAAATATATATACATCTAGGTTTTTCCTCCTTTTTCTAAATAGCTCTTGTTCTTCTGTATTTCTTCTATTGTCCATGGGGAAGTGGAAAAGAATCTTTCCTCCGTAAGCCCATGCGTGTCGTATGAGGCGACTAAAAGGGCCGGAGCAATGGGCTATAACCCCTTCTCCTGTAGACACTTACTAAAAAAAAAGAAGAAAAACTTTATAAAACTGGGATGCTTAAATGTGCGTGGTTTGTAGTGGGGATGACAAGAAACAGATGATTGCTGATTTATGAACGAAAAGAAGTTGGATGTCCGGCCCTAAGCGAAACAAAGCTGAAGGGGGAGGAGAGTTTCAGGGGGGGAAATAAATGGGATTAAATCTGGAGTATCTGAGAGAGTTAGAGCAAAGGAAGGGTACAGTAATGTTAAAATAAATCAGTTATGGAAGGAGAAAAGAGAATATGAATGGTAAATTCAAGAATTATGTGGATTAAAGTAAAGGTTGGGTGCGAGAAGTGGGTCATAAAAAGCGTGTATGCACCTGGAGAAGAGAGGGAATCAGAGGGAAGAGAGAGATTTTGGGAGTTTTTAAGTGAATGTATAGGACCTTTTAACCAAGTGAGAGAGTAATTGTGGTAGGGGACCTGAATGCTAAAGTAGGAGAAACTTTTAGGAGGGTTGGTAGGTAAGTTTGGGGTGCCAGGTGTTTAAAAGATAATGGGAGCCCTTTGATTGAAAATTTGTATAGAAAGGGGTTTATTATAGGTAATACATATTTTAAGAAAAAGAGGGTAAATAAGTATACAAGATATGATGTAGGGCGAAATGACATTTGTTTGTTGGGGTTATGTATTGGGAGATAAAAGACTGTTGAGTAGACTTTAGGATGTACATGTTTATAGAGGGGCCACAGATATATCAGATCACTTTCTATTGTAGCTACACTGAGAGTAAAGGTAGATGGGATACAAGGAAATAAAGCATCATTAAGAAAGAGGGGAAGGTTTATAAACTAAAAGAGGAGGCAGTTAGGGTAAGATATAAACAGCTTATTGGAGGATAGATGGGCTAATGAGAGTATAGGCAATGGTCGGGAAGAGGTATGGGGTAGGTTTAAAAATGTAGTGTTAGAGTGTTCAGCAGAAGTTTGTGGTTACAGGAAAGTGGGTGCAGGAGGGAAGAGGAGCGATTGGTGGAATGATGATGTAAAGAGAGTAGTAAGGAGAAAAAGTTAGCATATGAGAAGTTTTTACAAAGTAGAAATGATGCAAGGAGGGAAGAGTACATGGAGAAAAAGAGAGAGGTTAAGAGAGTGGTTGAGCAATGTAAAAAGAGAGCAAATGAGAGAGTGGGTGAGATGTTATCAAACAAATTTGTTGAAAATAAGAAAAGTTTTGGAGTGAGATAAACAAGTTAAGAAAGCCTAGAGAACAAATGGATTTGTCAGTTAAAAATAGGAGAGGAGAGTTATTAAATGGAGAGTTAGAGGTATTGGGAAGATGGAGGGAATATTTTGAGGAATTGTTAAATGTTTGATGAAGATAGGGAAGCTGTTGATTTCGTGTATAGGGCAAGGAGGAATAACATCTTGTAGGAGTGAGGAAGAGCCAGTTGTGAGTGTGGGGGAAGTTCGTGAGGCAGTAGGTAAAATGAAAGGGGGTAAGGCAGCTGGGATTGATGGGATAAAGATAGAAATGTTTAAAAGCAGGTGGGGATATAGTTTTGGAGTGGTTGGTGCAATTATTTAATAAATGTATGGAAGAGGGTAAGGTACCTAGGGATTGGCAGAGAGCATGCATATTCCTTTGTATAAAGGCAAAGGGGATAAAAGAGAGTGCAAAAATTATAGGGGGATAAGTCTGTTGAGTATACCTGGTAAAGTGTATGGTAGAGTTATAATTGAAAGAATTAAGAGTAAGACGGAAAATAGGATAGCAGATGAACAAGGAGGCTTTAGGAAAGGTAGGGGGTGTGTGGACCAGGTGTTTACAGTGAAAATATAAGTGAACAGTATTTAGATAAGGCTAAAGAGGTCTTTGTGGCATTTATGGATTTGGAAAAGGCGTATGACAGGGTGGATAGGGGGGCAATGTGGCAGATGTTGCAAGTGTATGGTTGTAGGAGGTAGGTTACTGAAAGCAGTGAAGAGTTTTTACGAGGATAGTGAGGCTCAAGTTAGAGTATGTAGGAAAGAGGGAAATTTTTTTCCCAGTAAAAGTAGGCCTTAGACAAGGATGTGTGATGTCACCGTGGTTGTTTAATATATTTATAGATGGGGTTGTAAGAGAAGTAAATGCGAGGGTCTTCGCAGAGGCGTGGAGTTATAAGATAAAGAATCACACACAAAGTGGGAGTTGTCACAGCTGCTCTTTGCTGATGACACTGTGCTCTTGGAGATTCTGAAGAGAAGTTGCAGAGATTGGTGGATGAATTTGGTAGGGTGTGCAAAAGAAGAAAATTAAAGGTGAATACAGGAAAGAGTAAGGTTATGAGGATAACAAAAAGATTAGGTGATGAAAGATTGAATATCAGATTGGAGGGAGAGAGTATGGAGAGGTGAACGTATTCAGATATTTGGGAGTGGACGTGTCAGCAGATGGGTCTATGAAAGATGAGGTGAATCATAGAATCGATGAGGGAAAAAAGAGTGAGTGGTGCACTTGGGAGTTTTGTGGAGACAAAGAATTTTGTCCTTGGAGGCAAAGGGGGGAATGTATGAGAAGTTATTTTACCAACGCTCTTATTGGGTGTGAAGCATGGGTGTTTAAAATTTGCAGCGAGGAGAAGGCTGGAGGCAGTGGAGATTTTAAATGTCTGAGGGCAATGTGTGGTGTGAATATAATGCAGAGAATTCGTAGTTTGGAAGTTAGGAGGAGGTGCGGGATTACCAAAACTGTTTTTCCCACAGGGCTGAGGAAGGGTTGTTGTGGGTTTCGGACATGTAGAGAGAATGGAGCGAAACAGAATGACTTCAAGGTGTATCAGTCTGTAGTGGAAGGAAGGCGGGGTAGGGGTCGGCCTAGGAAAGGTTGGAGGGAGGGGGTAAAGGAGGTTTTGTGTGCGAGGGGCTTGGACTTCCAGCAGGCATGCGTGAGCGTGTTTGATAGGAGTGAATGGAGACAAATGGTTTTTAATACTTGACGTGCTGTTGGAGTGTGAGCAAAGTAACATTTATGAAGGGATTCAGGGAAACCGGCAGGCCGGACTTGAGTCCTGGAGATGGGAAGTGCAGTGCCTGCGCTCTGAAGGAGGGGTGTTAATGTTGCAGTTTAAAAACTGTAGTGTAAAGCACCCTTCTGGCAAGACAGTGATGGAGTGAATGATGGTGATAATAAAAAAAAATAAAAAATATTTCTTTACGGGTTTCGTTCGCATATTTCCTTGTTCTGGACGGGTTTCCTTCTCATATTTCCTTGTTCTGGACTGGTTTCCCTATAATTTTTCATTGTTCTGGACGGTTTTCCCTGTCATATTTCATTGTTCTGGAAGGGTTTCCTTCTCATATTTCCTTGTTCTGGACTGGTTTCCCTATCATTTTTCATTGTTCTGGACGGTTTTCCCTGTCATATTTCATTGTTCTGGACGTGTTTCCCTATCATTTTTCATTGTTCTGGACGGGTTTCCCTGTCATATTTCATTGTTCTGGACATGTTTTCCTGTCATATTTCATTGTTCTGGACGGGTTTCCCTGTCATATATCATTGTTCTGGACGGGTTTCCCTGTCAAAAATTAAATGTTCTGGACGGGTTTCCTTCTCATATTTCATTGTTCTTGACGGGTTTCCCTGTCATATTTCATTGTTCTGGACCGGTTTCCTTGTCATATTTCGTTGTCCTGGACGCGTTTCCCTCTCATGTTTCATTGTTCTGGACTGATTTCCTTCTCATATTTCAATATTCTGGACGGGTTTCCTTCTCATATTTCATTATTCAGGACGGGTTTCACGGCCATATTTCATTGTTCTGGACGGGTTTCCTTCTCATATTTCATTGTTCTTGATGGGTTTCGTTCTCATATTTCATTGTTCTTTACGGGTTTCGTTCTCATATTTCCTTGTTCTGGACTGGTTTCCTTCTCATATTTCCTTGTTCTGGACGGGTTTCCTTCTCATATTTCATTTTTCTGAACGGGTTTCCTTCTCATATTTCACTGTTCTGGACGGTTTTCCTGTCATATATCTTATTTCTGGACGTGTTTCCTTCTCATATTTCATTGTTCTGGACGAGTTTCCCCTGTCTTATTTCAATGGGTTTTTTACCGTTTCCCTGTCTTATTTTATTTCATTGTTCTGGACGGGTTTCCCTGTCATATTTCATTGTTCTGGACGGGTTTCCCTGTCATATTTCATTGTTCTGGACGGGTTTTTCTGTCATATCTCATTGTTCTTGTGACGAGTATCCTTCTCATATTTCATTGTTCTGGACGGTTTTCCTTCTCATATTTCATTCTTCTTGACGGGTTTCCCTGTCATATTTTTATTCTTCTGGAAAGGGTTTCCCTTTCATGCTTCATTGTTCTGCATGGTTTCCTTTTTTATTTCATGTTATGGACGGGTTCCCTCTCATATTTCATTGGGTTTTTGACGGGTTTCTTGTCATATTTCATTTTTTTGGACGGGTTTATTTTATTTCATTGTTCTGGACTGGGGTTTTCCCCCGTTACATTTTTTTGTTCTGGCCTGGTTTCCCGGCCATATTTCTTTGTTCTGGACGGT
>NW_026469930.1:0-10109 GCF_026875155.1 Cherax quadricarinatus | reverse complement strand
AAAAAAATAACATTTCTTCCCAATTTGACAACTCTGAGGCATGTAGAATATTTTGAGACACCTAGGTCACCAGAGAATGTCTCCCTTCGAACTACTACTCTCATATCATCCCACAAGTTACTCTGGACCTATATTAATTTCAATTAAATAAATATCACCAGGAATTCTGGTATAAATATATGGACTGAATGTTAAATTTAATAAATGACTACATATACACATTTATGTAACAGAAGGAGAATTTATAATAATAACAACATTCATCAATTTGTCTGGAGATTACGAGGTGTGTCATACACAAACCCCAGCCTAAAATATGAAGAAAATACTGGCCAGAATTTCAACATAAATATAGACATTACTCAACTGGGGTAATTTTATACTTTTCCCATCTAATTACGGAGTCCTGTCCAGTTGCCTGTTTATCATATCCTGCGGGACTGCAAATCCAACAATTTCTGCTCCTATTTGCGAGGTTTTAAACACAATTTAACCTCTAGAGCGACGAAAATTCTTCCGATTTTCATTAACGTTTCTCTTGCCCAGTTCAAAAAACAATGGCCTCCTCCCCAAGCGATGCTAACACTCTCCCTGGTTCCTTTTTTATATACAAATAATTTTTTATTAAATACAATATATTTCATCAATTTACATACAAAATACACTGTATTTTCGGAAAATATACATTATTTTCCACAGCATACTTCATATTCACTTCCACTGCTATCACCTGTTACATCCTAAACGCTGAGTTACTTCAACATCTGATTTTTTTTTTTATATTTTATTTAAAACAATACAATACATTAAATAAATAAAAGAACATAGTATCAGTTCTTACCCAGAATTATAAATTACATTGTCAAAATACACATAAACATTTAACTTTGTGCTGACACAAACTGTCCCTCATCCTCTATACATTTTTTTTTTTTTTTTTTTTTTTTATTTAAAATACAGTATACATTATACGTGTAAGCAAACATGTTACGAAACCAATCAACATGTAACAACAAAATTATTGTACAACATAGTATACACAATCAAAAAAGAAAAAGAAACTTCGCACAGGTGTACCAACAACATATCCAGAGAATCTACTTCAGCACACTTAAACATCTTATGCCAAGTTTTATATACAAAACAATTCTTAAAGGTAAAAACCTCACCACATACCATTAAAACCTATACTTCCACCCCCCACCAAGGTACATTTATAAAGTCGTACATATGTGTCTGGAAGTAAAATGTACCCCCCCCCCAAATAATACCTACAAAACAATGACATACTATAAGAGCGCAGGATACTACTTGCTCTAATTAAAACAATTATGAAAACTTTGCCTAGCATACAAGGATAATTTACTCTATATCTCAGCACGGGTGCAATCCACCCAAGACTTCTTCATACACTATATACCCTTTTCCCAGTATTAATACATAATATACACCGCTATTTGAACTCATATGCACACCTGATCCAACAAAGTCATCTGAAATTGCGTATTTACACAAAATCAATATACATTTTTATATTACCTTACATATACTCTTATATGTGATTTAAACAATAAAATAGCAAAGGGGAAAACAACAGCGTGTATTTTAAAATATTAACACTCCCCTACACATACAGTGTCACACGACATGTACTATTATAATTTTAAACCCAGGCCGCTGAAACATTATATGTTAGGCTTTATGTACAAAAATACAATCTCGCATATTTTTAAAACTGTACCACGTTACTCTTACAGCTATGTAAACTTCAAACCTTCTGAATACAGAAATTGTGTCTTACAGAATGCATCCAACAAGAAGGGAAACCCCGGACTTTGTATCACAGCATATTCGATACAGTCATATGGCATACCTTTTAGTAACACCATTTAGTTTTATGCTTTCTATAAATCTTTGAAGGCACTCTCAAAATAACGAACAGTCATTCTCACACACACAAAAACTTTAGATTCTCCCCTTTCATTCACCTTGTATACACACACAATTGATGTGGGTGCTCCAATACATTACGTACATATACTATCCAAAATCTTCACAACATAAAGGGAACACATGTGTAAAAAACACCACCCACACCCACTCACTACTCAGAAAAGCATAAATGTATCAGTGCAAATCCTTCACACATTTTTAAAAGCCATCCACACATCTCCGCTCAAGAAACTAGCCCGTCGCTACCCATTTACACTTAAACCCCGTAAATCCTTTAATTAAAACTCCTGTATCCCTCAGTAAACGCTGTCTCCCACCTTCCCCCATAAACATCCCTATTGCGACACTTAGTTCTATAAATGGTGGCCGCTAACACCTTTATTCTTTCATCCACACCACTTCTCACACCCACTTCCCTCATAGCCCAAGGAGTATAAATAAAATCAGTAACCACATACGCAACCCGCATTCACCACCATCTGACTCATCCCACCTATATCTAAACTTAACACCCTTAACACCTGTAACCCTTCCCCACCCCTAACCTAACTACCCTACCTAACATACCCTTACAGTTCTAAATAATTACAAAAATACACGCATGAAAATAGTCTCGGCCCACCCCACACGCTTTGCACTCCCCTCCCTCCCTTAGTCTCCTATTAAAATAACACAACACCAGACGGCAAGATTCATGTAGAACCTAACATTACCTCCCTTACCCCTGGTTTAATACGCAATTGCCGTAAACATTTCCAGATATTCCCCCAAACGCCATACATGGGGTATGCCCCCTCAACTGCCGCCACCACAGACCCACCCCCCACCCTCTCAAGAATCCTCAATTTAAGGCGCTTCGGATCCCTCCCCGTCTTTTAAAACCCTAACATGGCCTTCACAATCATTAAATCCTTACCCCCCCACCATCGTTGCATATCCATACGCAGTTTTTCTAGCCCCCCTTTCCTCGCCCCACCTCCCCCAAATACCCGCGTTTTAGATACACATCATCATCGCTTTTCTAAATGTATAAGCCCCAGCCCCCGTGGCTAACGGGAAGCGTCACCACCCCTTTTACTTAGCCAGTCACAACCCGATCCCCATATAATCGGAAAATCCATGTTGCAACCGTTGCACCTCTCCCCGCCTCAGCGGGTTTTACTGCCACCACGTGCCATATCTTACTATACAACAGCACGTTCGTCACAATGCCCCTTTTGATGCAACGTTAGCTGCCCCGCCCCAAAAAACCACCCAATCTTTTCAATACCCCATCCACGGTGCGCATCGAATTTACCTCTTGTGCGACCTATCATTCTTAGCGTACACTATCCCACAAATCAATAGCTGATCCACCACACTCCACCCGCGCCCTACAGTCCCATCTCTATTTACGTTATTGCCTAGGTCCATATACTTAGACTTGCCACATTAATTTCCATCCAGTAGCCTCTCCAAACACATTACCACCTTTCCAACCTTGTGTAAATCCGTCTCATCCCTCACCAATACAGTTGTATCATCCACAAAAACCCACAATACCCGGCCAACCCTCTCGTTCATTACTAACCTTCCACTTGCGATACTCCACCAACTGCCCTATAAAAGGGATCCTGGAGGCACGCAAACAATATTTGCGATAGAGGGCACCCTGTCGCAAACCCCTTCCCATCTGAATGTTAACACCTAGCCTTCCATTAACCTGTACTCTCATAGATGCTCCCTGATACAATGTTTTCGCCCAAGATATAATTTCCTTCCCGAATCCCTGCCAACGCATGAACCTCCATAACGCATCCCTCTCCACACTATCGTAAGCAGCTCGCCAATCCAATGCCAACACACCCCCACCCCCAACTCCCCCTCTTTTCTATAAAACTCTAAGAACTCCATGCCCTTCATACCATTGTCCTACCGGTACCCCATATTGTCCCTCTTTTTAATTACGTTACCTAATCACCTTTTTATTCTATTCCCTAATATTCTGCAAATAATATTAATCGCCACACATAAGCGTTTATGCTCGTAATCCTCTACGTAGTCTGCCACCTTCGGAACTAATCCCACGACAGCATCCTTTGCTGCCCCCCATTTCCCCATCATCCTTCTTACATTGAAAAACCCTAACAAAATCCTCAAACTTCCCATTCCTAACGTAAAATCATTAGGCAACCATCTAAAACCGGCGCCTTACCTAAACTTGCACCAGACAAAGCTTGCGAAATCTCACTTTCCGTGATCGGACCTTCTAATGTTACCCTATCCATACCATCAATCTCACATTGCACGAAACCTCCCATTTCCTTTAAAGCCTATCTCGAATACCTCCGTTTTGTGCATATGACCTAAACCATGCATCTAGTAACCACTCATACCCTCTGTGTTACTAATACCTGCCCTCTCTATACCCTCCCATCCCCACATGAACAGTTAATCCCATCATCTCCGTTTGCCACTCTTCTCTTACGCTGTTTCCTCAACACGCATGCCGAAGGCCCCGTCACCCCATAACACCTCTTCCAGCCCACCCAAAAACTCGCGCGCCATCAAATCTTTCATTTTGCAAATCCTGATACGCTCCTTTAATCCCTCAATATCATCCACCGGATGACTAGCACTCCCACGCTCGTAGCAAGCTCTCAACTGTCCCTCAAGATAAGATTTGGTTTCCCTACTTCAACCTGTTATATTCCCTCCCACTACGAAAATAAAATTCCTTAATACGAGATTTCGCCACAGAGTCCCACCAACTAACCAATTCACTATTCCCAGGCGCCTCCGCCACCAACTCCTCCCACAATTGGAAAATGGATGTTGATACTCTTCTTGCTGCAACAACTTTACAATCAACTTCCAAAAACCCCCTTTCACCTTCTCGGCAACCCCTCCAACCTAATCCACCAAAAACAACCCTGTGATCAGAAAATACTACGTCCATTACCCTCACACTATGTATTACAACTGTCCTGGGAACGTATAATCGATCGAGCCTAGCCCCATACCACGTTTAATAAATGTGTGCTCCACCACCTCACCTCCCTCAAAATCTGTCAATCCTATCCCGGATAACAATTCTCCAATATCCCCAAACAATGCCCTGCCCCTCTCGGTTCAACATCCTTATTCCTTATCACACAGTTCCAGTCACCTCCTATCACAGCAACCCCCGGCAATCCACGCAAATTAATTTTCCATAACGTCCCTTACGAATTTATTCTTTATCCTCACATCTCCCTCTGCTGGGCCATACACAAAACACCCAAAGTCATCTGTACCTGACCCCATAAAACCCCCCCACGCGAATCACCCTCCCCTCTCCCCCCTCACTATGCCTGACAACCAACGGGCTAGTTTCTTTCACCAAAATGGCCACACCTCCTTTCAATCTGACTGAATGCTCAACATACACATTATACCCATCCACCTTCAACTCATAACCGGTCTATAATTGTGTTCCTGCAAGAACACAACGTCAACGTCATGGACGCACAAAAAATTTCCCTTAAACCATCCCACTTTCTCTGAGACCTCAAGCCATTGATGTTCAATGTCAGGCACTTAAAACCGACAAAGGGGGTTTCCCTCTTGACACTAACCGACTTATCACCCGATCGTTTCATTGCACCCTTTTCCCTCCCCCCCCTTTCTGTCCACCCTTACCCAACCCCTGCCCCTGGGCGCCACTTGAACCCCCTCCGCATGGCTTCCCCCCCATGTTTTCTTCCCAGGTCTTTGTGCGGGCGTAAGCACGTCGTCGGAATCCGAAAGCACTGCTGCGCGCTTTCGCGTCGTACCCGCACCTGCATTTAAGTCATCCAGCTCAGTGCCATGATGAACCTCCACCTCCACCCGTTCTCACCAACTGTGCATCCTTTCGACACACTTCAGTCTGGGTTGGCGTCACCCCGCCCTCCTCAATGCAGACCCATGATCCAGGTCCCGTACCAACATCCGGACAAGGACTCTCATTATCCAAAATGTTCTCAAACGTCGACACTATCGTAGTTTCCGCGTCACTACCATTCGCTTCCGCGATGACCCCATCAAGCACTTGTACAAAAGTCCAGGGAAGTGATGTCGTCCCCCTGCGTAGCCCCCGCCATCTCCTTTTCTTTTGGCCCCTCTCAACCTCCTCACTCCATGTCAAACTCTGCTGAGGCAGAGTCGAAAACAGTTGATCTTGATCCCCTCTCCTTTCCTCCACATCACGTCGTTGTGTGGTCCCTATCACCAAAGTCTTCTTTCACATTTTCGCAGCCCGGTGATCATACGAGCCGCACAAACGGCAAGTGCTTCGCTGCCCAGCGTAGTTACAAAAACCTGAGTCCTGAAATCTTCCATCACCACGTACGATGGAATTGGATGTCTGAGCGTCATCTTGACAGAGAATGCACCCTCAGGTATCCCCATAACTGGCCCAAATGACACCTTCCTGCATTTATCGTATGTATTGTGCCGTATTTAAACATAATTGAATCGGATGTCAGATTTCATCCGCCTCGAACGGCACATTCCTGATCTTAACCCATGTGTAATAGCTGGACACATCATGCAGCCGCACCGTCACAGCATGGTTAACTGGTATGGCCCCCTCTTGAAACTTATTCACAACTGCCTCATACACAAATCGCCGAACTAAATTTTACAAAAACCTCTTCGTTCCGTTCAATGCAAGTCCACAAATCTCCTCTTTGGCTATTCCGTAGGTATCTCTGATGATTGCAGGCAAAAGCAACTCCATTGATGGCCCCGTTACAGCTCCACTGGTTAATACAATGCAGACTGTATTTACCCTGCGCCGGAGAGCCTGCGCCATGTTGGTGAAAATAATACTGCCACCAGACAACTCCAGGGGGCAGCAGCAGCACACGTCCTCTCCACTCAAGGGTTGAGAGACGAATGTGACCAACATCTGATTACGGAAGGTCAAGCAGTGTTGTAAACACTCTTATGGGAATATCTTCGCTGAGTGGCACAGGTCTCGTGCTGACTCCAAATCAGGATATTCCCACTTGATTTTCTTGTATCGATTGAAACCTTTCACATTCACAATACAGAAATAACAGTCGTAGTGGTGGTTTTACAACTCTCTCCACACCATAGGCACACCGATGTTTAAACATTTCTTTTGCCTATTTTTCCACTGTGGTAAACATTCTACACAGGTTTTCCAAACTATATGGGGACCCCAAGACTTGTCTTGTTCTCTAAGCGACACTCCAAAATAAGCAAGATAAGCTTGTTTTGCAAATCTGTGATTTTTTTCTTTGTTTCTGCAAAGAGTATTTGCCACAAATGTAGCAAAACACATTGGGATTGTTTAAGCAGACTCTTCGTGAAGAACTCATATTTATCCGGAAAAATAAGAAAATAAAAGTTGCAATATTGTCACGTGGACATTGTTGATACACCTATCGTTAAATATTAAATAATTTTAAAATATAATTCCAGTTTTTATTAAAATGATCTGTATATACAAATTGTCTTTACGTACTGTACATATACACGTGTTATGGCCAAGTTCCCTGTTAATAGAAGGTAGGTATGCAATATCTCACAAACTAGAACAAACTTAAAAAAGCCTACTGTCATTTTCGAATTCAGCAACGCCAAAATACTCTAAATATCTTCAAATATCTTTGGCAACTATTTTTTTTTTTTCAGTTCTGAAATTTTTCTGAAATTGTTAAAAACTTGTTGGAACTGTTGGAGAATGCGTTTCCTGATCGGGTTCAAACTTTCTACCTTGATGGAGTTTATTAAGAGAAATCTTGGTATTTACTCTGACCTGTGTAAGTTTCTATTTGTCAATTTTATTACATAAATTGCTTTCCATGTATTAATTAGAGAAATTTTCTTCCGATAGGCTTCAAACCCTAAACGCTGGTGTATCTTAACGGGAGGTATTTTTGTGTTGATTTTGGGCTGTTTGAGTGCCAATTTACTATTTCAAGCAATTTTATAAAAAAAAAAAATAAAAAATAGTCTTACAGGATTGTTGAGAATTATGGAATATAAATGAGGAAAAAACTGAAAAATATTAAAATATTAAGAATTCTCAGCTATTTTATAAAATTCACGTATTCTGCCATATTATATTAGAGTTATATACTTGTATACTTATACTGTATCAGTATAATGTAACAGCTATCACCGGCTTTGATTCTGATGAAAGCTCTTGATCCAAGGAGCAGGAACAACTCTCTGCTTCCTTGGCATTCCCAAGGCATTCTATGATCCCAACGCGGTTAGTGCCTCCCCAGCGTACAATACAGCAGCCAGCATACAATACAGCAGGCAGCATACAATACAGCAGGCAGCATACAATACAGCAGGCAGCATACAATACAGCAGGCAGCATACAATACAGCAGGCAGCATACAATACAGCAGGCAGCATACAATACAGCAGGCAGCATACAATACAGCAGCCAACATACAATACAGCAGCCAGCATACAATACAGCAGCCAGCGTACAATACAGCAGGCAGCATACAATACAGCAGGCAGCATACAATACAGCAGCCAGCGTACAATACAGCAGCCAGCATACAATACAGCAGCCATCATACAATACAGCAGGCAGCATACAATACAGCAGCCAGCATACAGTACAGCAGCCAGCGTACAATACAGCAGCCAGCATACAATACAGCAGCCAGCATACAATACAGCAGGCAGCATACAATACAGCAGCCAGCATATAATACAGCAGGCAGCATACAATACAGCAGCCAACATACAATACAGCAGCCAGCATACAATACAGCAGCCAGCATACAATACAGCAGCCAGCATACAATACAGTAGCCAGCATGCAATACAGCAGCCAGCATACAATACAGCAGCCAGCATACAATACAGCAGCCAGCATACAATACAGCAGCCAGCATACAATAAAGCAGCCAGCATACAATACAGTAGCCAGCATACAATACAGCAGCCAGCATACAATAAAGCAGCCAGCATACAATACAGTAGCCAGCATACAATACAGCAGCCAGCATACAATACAGCAGCCAGCATACAATACAGCAGCCAGCATAAAATACAGCGGGCAGCATACAATACAGCACCAGCATGCAATATAGCAGCCGCATACAATACAGCAGCCACATACTACAGCCCCGCATACAATCAGATACAGCAGCCAACATACAATACAGCCCAGCGAAACAAACAGCAGCCAGCGTACTCAACAGCATAAAAGTTTTAAATAAAAATTTTTAAAATTAAACAAAATTTAAAAAAGATTCGTTTCACTTTAGTACCGTAATGTGTTCACAGCCTGCTGGTGGTGACGTGGCTGGCTGAGCTGATGATGTTACAACTAGTATTTGTTTTTTCAACCTCTTCAGTTTCACTATCAAAATCTTGTAACTAATCAATTTTGAGCTGCAAGTTCACTTTTTTCCCATCGACAAATAATAACTTTTTTTATTTTTGGGTTTACTGCTCATGTTTCATTACTTTTTGTGATAAATTTTCAATTTAGTCACGCCACTTTTTTTCCCCCTAAGGGCTCCCCACCAAAATAAACATGGAAAAAGAGTAAAGTGTTTTTTTTTTGCCACGCCAAAAGCCATTCCTTTTCTGGGGAAAAACTGACGGGAAACTCCGCGTATTTTCTTTCCCCTGCTGGAAAATTTTTTTTAGAATGGAAAAACTGGGTTTGTCGCCTTTTCTTTTATTTTTAAATTAAAAACAAAATGCGAAAAGTTAAGCTTTGTAAATATTTTTAAAGAGTTTATTAGTTTTCCCTGCCATCGTTTAGAAATTAAAATTTAAATTTTAAACCCATTGAAAAGAATTTTAAACTCCCTCAAAAACCCAAAACCGGCCACGCATTCAACGCACACACTCACATAAAAAACCGATGAACGGATGTGGCGATCGAAATTCAGCTCCTCGTTGCCAGATGTAACGCCAGAATTACCTATCTATCGTACCGCATTTAAAATTCTATTTTTAATCATTTTTTTTTCTCGTTTCAACAAAATAACAAAAAAAAATAATAAATTCGTTTATAAATCATTAAAACAAAAATACAACAGATTTTTCCCCGTAAAATATTTGTTTCAAATTATTTTGCGTAAGGGGGATGGTCATACGTCTGACTGGGACTGGGGAAATGCAGCCCCTAGCTCCGTGGGCGA
>NW_026469929.1:0-11892 GCF_026875155.1 Cherax quadricarinatus | reverse complement strand
TAAACCAAACCTCAATGGACACTGATCCACCTTCCGCTCTTTCTCTCTCCTCTGCTCCTCTGCGCAACTCCTTTCTTCACAGCGCACCGTTCCTTCGCTGCTTGAACATTTTCCACTGCCTCCGCATGTGGATTTTTCTAACCCTTCTAGTCCGTAGGAACCCTTACCTGCGGATTTCAAGTATCTTTATCATTGCCAATCATGGCCTTTTTACAGTGGAATATACGCGGCCTCAGGGGTAATCGGGTGAGCTTCAGATGTTACTCTCCCATTTTTCCCCCCTGTTGGTGTTTGCTTAAAAGGAACCAAAATTACACTCTGCTGTTATTTCTCACATCTCAGGCTATAATTTTTGTATTCTTCAGACCCTTTTTCCTGATGGGACCTTTAATGAAAGTGCCCTTCTTCTCCGCACTGATATTCCGTACCATCAGCTATTTGTTCATACTTCGCTGCATTACACAGCACCCCGTATCCACTTACATAGGTGGTATACGCTCTGTTCTTTATATCTCTCTCCTTCTCGGGCATTATCTTTTCCCGGGATTTGCTTCCTTGTTTCGCCCTTACCGCCACCGATTCTGTTACTTGGTGTTTTTTAATGCCCACCATTTCCTCTGGGAGGGCCCTCACTGTGATTCCCGAGGAATTCAGTTAGAGGCTTTTCTTGCCACCCCCCCCCTCCATTTTTTTAAATACGGGTACTCACACCCTTTTTTGATCCTCGGACTCATACTCCCCTCTTGCATCGATCTCTCAGTTTGCTCTTCTCCCGCATTAGACTTTACTTGGTCTGTTCTCCCGGACTTACATGACAGTGATCATTTCCCAATCATTCTTACTTCCCCTTCATATTCGCCACCTCTTCGCACCCCACGCTGGCAATTTAATCGGGCAAAAATTTGGGAAACCTTTACTCACACCTGACTGTTTTTAAAGAGGTTTCCTTCTTCGTCCTCCATCGATGAGCTTTTACAAACCCCTCTCGTCCTCCCCTTTTCACCGCAGCTTCTCATTCTATACCCCCAAAATTCGGGCAGGCATTCTCAGAAATGCGTGCCTTGGTGGTCTCCTGCTTGTGCTCGGCAGACGTTTAAACGCGCTGCATTTGGGGGAGGTAAACCCGGGACAATAGAACCACAGAGCGACTCCTTGATTTTAAACAGAAGCGTGCGATCGCTCGCCGTGTCATCCGTGACGCTAAACGCACTTGCTGGCGAGATTATGTCTCCACCATCACCTCTGCTTCCTCTATGAGTGCAGTCTGGAAAAAAGTACGAAAACTGAGTGGTAAATATTCTCCTGACCCGGCTCCTGTTCTGCGGGTTGCCGGTGTTGATATAGCAAACCCACTAGATGTGCCAATGAAATTGGCAATCATCTGGTCCGTATTTCTCAGGGACTCCATCTATGCCCTCATTTCTTTCCTCAAAGTTCTGCCAGAGAGTTAGCACCCTTGGACTTTTCTTCTCTCAGAGAAGAACAGTATAATGTGCCTTTTACACTTCAAGAACTGGAGGCAACACTCTCAGCTTGTCGATCATCGCAGCTGGGCCCGACGACATTCATATTCGTATGCTACAACATTTTCATCAGTCAGCCCTTGCAGTCCTATTACGCCTTTTACAATCTTATTTGGTCACAAGGAGTTCTTCCACAGCTGTGGGAAATCCGCCATTGTTCTCCTTTCGCAAACCAGGCACTACGGGACATGAAACCTCCCACTATCGTCCCATTGCTCTTACCAGTGCAGTTTGCAAAGTAATGGAACGCTAGTAAATAGACGTTTAGTGTGGTATTTAGAGACACAAAACAGTCTCTCCACTCTCAATATGGCTTTCGAAAGGGACGTTCTACCATAGCCCCCTTACTGCGCTTGGATACGTATGTTCTAACCCTTTTGCAAATAACCACTCAGTTTTGCCATATTTTTTGACCTTGAGAAGGCATATGACACAACTTGGAGGTATAATTTTTTTAGCCCAAGCCCACTCCTTGGGCTTCGAGGCAATCTACCATCCTTCCTTAAGAATTTTTTAAACTGACAGGCATTTTCCGTGTTGGGGTTAATAATGTGCTCTCCCCGGACTTTATCCAAGCTGAAGGTGTCCCCCAGGGATGTGTTCTGAGCACAACACTTTTTTTTTCCTTGCTATTAATGATTTGGCCTCTAGTCTTCCATAAAATATTTGGTCATCACTCTATGTTGTTTGACTTCGCTATTGCCTTGCAGGCGCTGACTGTCACCTCCTTACAGTTTCTCTCCAGCAGCAGTCGACCGTGTTTCCAATTGGGCCCCACACAGGGGTTTTAAAATTTTCCAGCACTAAAACCCACCAAATCACTTTCACTAGACGCTCTGTCATCTCCGATCATCCTTTGTACCTCTAGGGCTCACGTATCCCTGAACGTGATACAGTCAAGTTTCGGGGCCTCCTCTTTGATCGTAGGTTATCCTGGAAACCTCACATTACCTCTCTGAAGGCAACTTGTCACAGCCGGCTGAACCTTTTTAAAAACCCTTGCTCATCTTTCGTGGGGAGCTGATCGTCGAACCCTCCTTCACCTACATTCCACCCTTATTTTATCGAAACTTGATTATGGTGACCAGATCTATTCAGCGGCATCTCCTGCTACTCTCTCTAGCCTTAACCCCATTCATCACCAAGGATTACGTTTATGCCTTGGTGCTTTTCGCTTTTTTCCCCTGTCGAAAGCCTCTATGCAGAAGCGAACGTTCCATCCTTATCCGATCGCCGTGATGCCCATTGCCTGCGCTACTATCTACGCTCTCATGACTCCGCAATCCTTCCATTTATAGAATGGTCACTGATATTAGTAGACATTCTTTATTTGTTCGCCGCCCCTGCTTACTCTCGTCCCTTCTCTCTTCGCCTTCATTCGCTCTTGTCTTCTCTTCAACTACCACCTTTCTATGTACATGTAGCATCTCACTTTCCCTACCCCCCTGGGAAGTTCCAGCTGTTCGAGTCTGTTCTTTCTCCCTCCCTTGCTTCGAAAGCCCAACTGTCTCGGTCGCTTCCCGCTCTCTTTTTCTTGACCACTTTCACTCTCATTCTCATGCCATTGCTGTGTACACAGATGGCTCTAATTTCTGACGGGGTAGGATTCGCAGCAGTGTTTCCGACAGCTCGGGACAAGGGGATTTACTATCTTCAGCTAGTATTTTTACTGCGAATTATATGCCATCCTTTCAAACGCTTATCCTATTGCATCTATGCCCTTTGTCATCATCTTGTGGTTGTCTCAGACTCCCTTATGCTTTAAAGCTATCAAAAATTTGGGTACACCTCACCCTTAGTTTCCCCCGTATCCAACTTTGGCTACGCCGCATCTTATAAGCATAAAGATATTGTTTTTGTTGGTCCCTGGTATGTTGACGTACAGGGCAATGAACAGGCAGACACTGCAGGCGCGTCAGCAGTACATGACCTACCAGTTTCTTATAGAGGTATTCCATGTACGGACTATTTGCTGTAATATCTTCCCACCTTCACACCCGTTGGCAACAACGTTGGTCTACTATGCTCGGCAACAAACTTCAGTCTATTAAACCGAGTATAGTTTGGCCGTTTTTCTTATCACCAGTTCGAGGTTGGGGATTTTTACTCTCTCCCTCTTCGATGGCCATACTCGTCTTACTAGGGGAATCTCATGGAGGGGCGTTTTGCCCTTCTGTGAGAATTGCCAACTCCTTTCGTCAGCCACATTCTTTGGACTCCCCTTTATCAACGAGCACGCGAATTTACCTCTGTCGTTGTCTTCGCCCCGCTGCTCCCCTCTTTTCCCTTTCCCTTCTCGCGAGGGACCCACCTTTCACCCGGACTCCCATTGATTTTTTGACAACGACTGACTTTCTTTACAAATTTTGATACTTTCAGCCCTTTTACTTGAATCTCTCTACCCCTACCCCCGACACCCCTGCCCCCCCGTTTTCTGTAACCTGCTGATCTCCCCCCTCCCCTTTTGCCCTCCAATTCCCCTTTCTTCCCTTCCCCACCCTGCAGCCTGAAGCCCTTGTGGCTTAGCGCTTCTTTTTGGGTTATAAAATAATATATAAACTCAAATACAAAATAAACCCACTAAATTTTTTTTATTCATAATCTGATTTTGATTTTTTTTCTTCCGTTTAGCCGGGATACTGTACATAAGGACATATTAAAGAATTAAAGTACTGGTTGACACTTGCTTTTGACGATCCCCAATGGTGCAGGTTTTACCTATAAAAAAGTAACCTTAAATTTTTTTTGGGGCATGATTCAGCAATTTATTTTGAGAATAGGGAAATGTCTATAAAGAGCATGTGGGACAAGTGTAAATTTGTGAAAATTTGGAATTCAACAAAAAAAAGCTAGTTGATGTTTGAAGCACTGTATTATTTTTAAAAGTGTATATACTTTTACCAAAACCATGTGAACTTCTAACACTGTGGAATTCAGCTAATTTTTGACTTAAATATTTGGGTTTTTTGTTGTTCCGGGGATTTATGTCAATACATACTGCCCCTATAATACTAAAATTCTAGCTCTGAAAAAAATGGATTTGGATGGTCCATTGTATATAATTTATAATAAAGGCAAATGAAAAAAATGGCAGATACATCCCCATTACCGTGGTTTTTTCACTGTTGAAAATTTTTAAAAATTTATTTTTAAAATTTTTTTGTAAGATCAAGTATTGTTTAATTAACATGTATTTTTTTAATGTCAAAAGTATTTTATTTTTCTTTTCTCTTGCTGTTATTACTGTAATTTTGGACAAAACTGAGAAATGCTAAGAACATGGTTTTTATCTTTTTAACATGTGAGAGGTAGTAAATTCCTGAGAGTTATTTAAGGTCTTCTAAAAAACTCTCCCTTTTTTTGGATTAGATCATACATTTAGATACACTAGACCCAAAATTTTGTTACACTGAGTGGGGATTTACATGAAAAACAATCGCACAAAAAAAGGGATGTTAATTGGCACTCACCAAAGATGTAACTTTTTTATAATACTTTTGACATAATCAAAAGCTTAATAATCTTTTTTCAGTTAAATATTCACTAACCTTGTTTTTTTATTTCACATCACTAACTTTTTATTTTTTAATACTAACAATGTTTTTATTTGGTAGTTCACTCAACAAATACTTGTCCAATATTCTAGTAATCTAAAAGAAACAAAGTAAGGGAACAGTCTTGAACAAGTTTTTCATTTTGTCATTTACTCTTTCCCATTTTATCTTTTTTTTCCCCCATACCTGACCTAGAAAATGTACAGAGAACCTTCACGGCACGCATAACGGAGATAAAACACCTTAATTACTGGGAGCGCTTGAGGTTCCTAAACTGTATTCCCTGGAATGCAGGTGGGAGAGATACATGATTATATACACCTGGAAAATCCTAGAGGGACTAGTACCGAACTTGCACACGAAAATCACTCACTACGAAAGCAAAAGACTTGGCAGACGATGCAACATCCCCCCAATGAAAAGCAGGGGTGTCACTAGCACGTTAAGAGACCATACAATAAGTGTCAGGGGCCCGAGACTGTTCAGCTGCCTCCCAGCACACATAAGGGGGATTACCAACAGACCCCTGGCAGTCTTCAAGCTGGCACTGGACAAGCACCTAAAGTCGGTTCCTGACCAGCCGGGCTGTGGCTCGTACGTTGGTTTGCGTGCAGCCAGCAGCAACAGCCTGGTTGATCAGGCTCTGATCCACCAGGAGGCCTGGTCACAGGCCGGGCCGTGGGGGCGTTGACCCCCGGAACTCTCTCCAGGTAAACATCTTCCCAAATTGGTACAGAGCTAAAAACTTAAGTGTATGACATTCCTATATTGCACATACATTTTAATTTTGAAGGAAATTTATGTTAGCATTTATGAAACTGACCAAAAATATGAACTTTAATATAGAAGAAATTTAAAAAAATATAGTAAAAACCTTTACAAATTGAGCAGATGAGTAAATATTAAAACAAAGCAATATCGTATATGCCAATGAGAGGTGAATGTATATAAATTCTGTTTTTTTTTTTTAGATCATTTTGAAACAACCAAGTGATGAAAATCCTCAATACAACAATATACTGTTACATTCAAGGAGGGACCTATAGGGCTGCTTAAGATGGGAGCTCTTGATCCAAGTAATTCTACTTGTCCTTCCTCTTGTTGGATCAAACTTGACTGCCTCATTCCCCAGGTATTGTATGACCTATAAGGGTTTAGAGCTTCCTCTTAATATAATAATAAACCCATAAGCCCATAGGGGTCATACAGTGCTTGAATGAGAGGCAATGATCTGATCCAAGGAAAGCGAGAATAACCTTGCCTTGAATGTGAAGATAGACTTAAAGCCTTAAATCTCCACTCTCTGGAGAGGCATAGAATGAGGGGAGATATCATTGAAGTGTATAAGTGGATGACGGGCATAAACAAGGGAGACATTAATAAAGTACTGAGGGTGTCGAACCAGGTAAGAACCAGGAATAATGGATTTAAGTTGGATAAATTTAGATTAGAAAGGACATAGGTAAGTACTGGTTTTCTAACAGAGTTGTAGATGCGTGGAACAGTCTTCCAAGTGGGGTGATAGAGGCTAGGACCTTGGGTAGCTTTAAGAAGAGACTGGACAAATATATGAGTGGGAGGGGCTGGGTTTGATTGGTGTCATGGGGTACGGGAGTTATTTCTTGGGTAGCTTTAGGTAGATGTCGTTTTGATAAGGACCTGCCTCGTATGGGCCAGTAGGCCTTCTGCAGTGTTCCTACATTCTTATGTTCTTGAACTAAGGAATCAAGGTTATTCTTGCTTTCCTTGGATCAGATCATTGCCTCTCATTCAAGCACTATGACCCCTATGGGCCTATAGGTTTATTATTATTATATTAAGGGTTAACATACTCTTTCAAACATGTTGACCATCCTCTGCAACTTCTCTTCAGAATCTCCCAAAAACAGTGTCATCAGCAAAAAGCAACTGTGACAACTCCCACTTTGTGTTAGATTCTTCATCTCTTAATCTCACACCTCTTGTCAACACCCAGACATTCACTTCTTTTGTAATCATATCTATAAATATATTGAACAACCATGGTGGCATCACACATCCTTGTCTAAGGCCTACTTTTACTGGGAAATAATCTACCTCTCTCCTACATACTCTAACCTGAGCCTCACTATCCTTGTAAAAACTCTTAACCACTGTCAGTAACCTACCACCTATTCCATACATTTGCAACATCTGTCACATTGCTTCCCTATCTCGCCTATGTATGTTGATAAAAAGAAAAAACTGTGCAAACTGAGTTGTTCAACTATTTTTCAAAATATAATTTTTTCTTTACCATATGTATATTAAAAATTTTCAGTACATACATACTATTTTTCCATTTTTATTTTTTGTAATTTCTTTATTTGTGTGCACAAGGGTTTCGTGTGCATTGATTTGTATTAAGCAAATGGCTAAATATTTTTGTGATCTGACGCATTTAATCATACTGTTTCAACACATTACATTAAAACGCATTCTAATACCTCGATCAGTTTGGTATTGTATAGTATGGTATTTTTTGACACACATGAACCGTACTATGCAAGGTATTACTGTATGTCTTCCATTCTATCAAATGGTACCATAAAAACCATCAAGAAAACACTGCAAATTTGCTATTTTAAACCATACACATGGTTACAGTTTTCTTTTTCCCCATCTTGCACTGCATTGGGTAGGATTTTCTTTAATATCTAGACCAAAATTTACCGCTCACAGCTTATCTGAGTGAGCTGAGCTCATGACAGAACTACATCGGGGACCCTGACCTCAGTGACGTAGTTCTCCATGATGGACAGTGGAAGAGTTAACATTAACCCCTAAACGGTCCAAACGTATATATACATAGTGCCCCAAACGTATATATATACGTTTTATTTTTAATGTCTCCAAATTTGGCACGATTGGCCTGTGATGCCTAGTCAGCATAGAATTGGTCTTAACACTCGGTGTGCGCAGTACTAAAAAATCTGGGACCACTTAGTACCTTGTGGGAGCACCAGTTAAATTAAGCACCAGCTAGAGCAAACAGTGCGGCAAACACCAAGGATTCACTTATGTAATGTCATATTAACACTTCTCTTTTAAGAGGAAAGTGATGTTAACCCCAAGTTTAGGGTCTGTCTGTCTATCTGTCTCTGTCTGTCTGTCTATCTGTATCTGTCTTTGTCTATTTCTATCTGTCTCTATCTGTGTCTGTCTCTGGCTTTGTCAGTCTCTGTCTATGTCTTTCAATCTGTCTTTGTCTATCTGTCTCACAGGTACACATAAATACAAGTATATGTAGTATAAATTACCTAGGATAACACAAAAATCCAGACAAAGTGCTATACTCTGCTTGAAGATGTGAGTAAAGGTGATGACGCAGTCTTGTGGCTCTCTCTGAGACAGAGAGCTAGACGGATAGACAGATAGACAAACAGACAGACAGAAATGTTTGTATACCAGCAAAAACAAAGGGAGGGAGATGGTCATCTAATCTTTTCTTATCAGCTGCACCCTCACCCACCCTCATGTATGCTCATCAAACATCAGCTCTTATCAGATGTTATCTCCCCTTATTATGTCACTGTCAGGGGTGGACTTTGTTTTTCATGCTTCAAGGGAACTTATTACTGTACATATTATTATTACGTATCATCATCAATCAATCATCATCATCAATCATCATCATCAATCATCAGTCATCATCATCATATCAATCATCATCATCAAACATCATCAATCATCATCATCAATCATCATCAAATCATCATCAATCATCCATCATCAATCATCATCATCATCAATCATCAATCATCATCAATCATCATCAATCATCATCGTCAATCATCATCAATCAATCATCATCATCAATCATCACCATCATCATCAATCATCCATCATCAATCATCATCCATCATCAATCATCCATCATCAATCATCCATCATCAATCATCATCATCAATCAGTCATCATCATCATCAATCAGTCATCATCATCAATCATCCATCATCATCATCAATCATCATAATCAATCATCATCATCAATCAATCATCATCAATCACCAAAAATCATCCTGCAATTATCTACAGACTGCTTAAGCAGACACAATAGGGATATCTACCCTCTCCCAGGATACACAGCAATTCACAACTGCAGGACCAACAATTTGGGGGGGTTGGTATTGCAATCTATTACTCTAACCAATTATCTTGTATTAGCACCACTTGCTTTAGTGATGAATATGGGGAATACATCTTTGCTTAATTTTACTGTAAAAAACCTTAAGACACCTATAACAATCGGTGCCATTTACCGGATACCTCACACAAACATCCCAAATTTCAGTGAGAAATTAAAGTCACTAATAACAAACAAACAAATGATAAGCACCACCTTCTCTTAGCTGGAGACTTCAACATCAACCTTGGCTTACTAGATGATCAGCCTGTAACTGATTTCATCAACAATATGAACAATGCACTTCTCATCCCAAAACAATAACTAAACCAACCAGGCTCACGGGAGACAAGTGCAACCATAATAGACCACATATGGACCAATATACTAGCCCCCCTTAAATCGGGATAATCACAGATAGCACTACAGACCACTACCCTACCTCCCTCCTGCCCAAAACATTAATAAACCACCACTTGAATACAACAAAGTCTCATTTAGACTCCATGACGAGGCCTCAATAAGGAAGTTCACAACTGACCTAGAGATTGTTGACTGGCCTACAGAATTCTCCAAGGCCAATGGTATTGATGACTGGACGACATTTTTTTTAAAACAAATTACTTAGACTATACAACAAACATTGTCCTATAAAAACGAACAGATCAAAAACAAACGGCTTGGTTGCCCATGGCTAACCAGCACCTTTTCTGAAATCCATTGACAAGAAACACCCCAATATGAAAAGCAATATAGACAGGGCTTAATACACAAAGATATTCTTAAACACTATTCATCAGTTCTCACCAAAGAAATAAAGAAAGCCAAACAACTATACTACTCCGTAGATTCACAGTCACTAGAGGAGATATAAAAAGACCTGAAAAAACACTCTCTCAGATTCTAGGGACCCACAAACTGAAAAAAAACAAGAATATTGTCCTAACTAAACCTAATGAAACCCCATACATCCCACTGACACAGCAAAACAAGATAAACGACTTCTTCTCAAACCATAGGATCTAACCTCGCCAATAAAATCCCACATACTAATGCCCATGCCGGGGACTACCTAGAGGGGAAAATTTCCCAAATTCCTTCTATCTTGCACCAACTGAGCCCTCGGAAGTCACCGGATTATAAAGTCACTTAAAAACAACTCAGGAATCTGTCTAATGTCCCACCATTACTGTAAAAGGGCGAGCGGCCCATATCCTTTCGCTTTGCTATTTCATTATTTTTTAACAAGTCACTAGAAACTAGCACCTTCCCGAAACTACTCAAGATGGCAAGGGTTACAACAAACATAAAGGTGGTGACCCTACAGACTTAAACAACTATAGGCCAATATCAAACTTACCAAATTGCTATCCAAAATCTTTGAGAAACTCGTGCACGGAGACTATTTTCCCATTTATAACAGCAAAAAGCATATCAACCCCTGCCAATTTGGATTTAGGAAAAATAAAAGCACTAATGATGCAATCATAAAAATGCTAGATCTGCTTTACACCAGCATTGGAAAATTTAAAGGATATCCACTAGGAATTTTTATTGACCTAAGAAAAGCTTTTGACACAGTAGACCACGACATCCTACTCCACAAACTTGACCATTACGGTATAAGAGGCCATGCGCTTGCTTATTTCAAATCTTACCTTACTAATAGTATCAGTATGTTACCATTTAAAAACACAGCATCAACAACACGGCCACTTGATATGGAGTTCCGCAGGGAAATGTCCTTGGTCCCCTGCTCTTCCTCATATACATCAATGATCTTCCAAACGTATCCCAACACCTGAAAAACCCCTTCTCTTTTCTGACGACACGACTTATGTCATCTCTCACCCTAATCTTGCCACCTCAAAACCTTTGTTAACGAGGAGCTGATCAAAAATCGACTTGGATGACAGCCAATAAACTTACGCTTAACACTGACAAAACCTACTATATTATGTTTGGTGGCAGAGCAGGAAAATGCACAAATTAACATTAAGATCGACAACACTCTAATTACCAGACTAATGAGGGCAAATTCCTAGGCCTATACCTTGACAACAACCTGAATTTCAGCACCCATATCCAACACATAACCAAAAAAGTATCCAAAACAGTTGGGATCCTCTCCAAGATACATACTATGTGCCGCAAAATGCCCCCTTCTCACACTATACCACTCATTTATCCATACCTCACCTATGCTATTTGTGCTTGGGGATCAACTGCAGCAACACACCTAAAGCCAATAATAAACCCAAACAAAAAGCTTTCAGTAAGAAAAATTCACTAAATCCCAATCCCGGCAAAAACACCCCCCAACTCTTCATAGATCTAAACTTACTCCCTGTTCAGTACATCCACACTTACTACTGTGCAATCTACATCTACAGGACCTTAAACTCCAATATCACCTTGACCTAAAATGCTTTCTTGATAGTTGTGACAGAACCCACAGGGATAACACCAGACACAAACATCTCTACGACATTCCCCATGTCCGGCTTAAAACCTTTACAAAAATTCAATGTATGTCAAAGGCCCTAAAATCTGGAACACCCTACCTGAGGTTAAGGTTGTTCGGGCAACCAGGAATCATTAGAGAGTTACTTGCCGCGCACACACCCCCCCCCTCTCTGCGGGTGGGGGCAAAACTAGGGGGTTTCCTTTT
>NW_026469928.1:0-11948 GCF_026875155.1 Cherax quadricarinatus | reverse complement strand
TCTCGCAGCATATCCACTCCTAACAAATTTTATATTCACTCTCCCCACCCCCCCCCCCCAAAGCATCACGTAACCCTAACACCCTTTTAAACCCCTAAGCCAAAGACTAACCCAGCCCTTTTGGGTCCAATACCCCCCGATTAACTTTCCCAGTCCCCCAAACTATCCCCCACCCTGGCGTGATTTAAAGAAAAACACAAGATCCTAAAAACAAAAACATTCTTTCCCTTTTTTGTTATTTTCTCCCGGCGCATACACACCACAAAAGCAAAACGCTTCCCCCCACCACCCCCACACGAAAACACCCTCCCCCCCCCTCCTCCCCCGCTTCTCTGCAAAACAAAACGGTTCGTCTCCGTTATTAAAATTCCCACACCACCTTTTAGACGGGGAGAGGCAGGGTAATACTCGAAATCCTGCCACCCCCAACCCCCTCCCCTTTTTAAAATTTGTCCTGCAGGAACAAACTCCATCTAGATTTATTCGGGAAAATACGAAACCAATCTCTTTCATACCCCTTTAATAACCCTTTAAAATTTTTCAGACTACACCAAAGGGGCCTATTAAAGTTTCCACTCCTGCTTCCTTCTCATCACTCTTTACAACTCCAAGTTAATTTAAGTTTGCACCTTCGATGCTCTCTTTCCCTCCCCACTTTTTCCGGGCCTCCTATCATGGTCCCACCACCTAACCTCTACCTTCACATTCCCTCTTGTTCCCAGGCCTTTGTGCGGATAAGGCGTCATCAAATTGATGTAGCCGCCCTTTTTCTCGGGACCGTCATGTTACCTTTCTTGGTCAGATGTTGCTCTCGAAACCTCCACCTCTCCCTGAGAAGGGTTTAATGTTTCAACGGAGACCCCAAACCCACCATCACGTCCCAAATTATCTGTCTCCGCTTTCGGGAACCGGGACGGCTCTCCGAGACACACGCTCAGTGTACGCCCTCTTGGGGGAAAAGTCTTCAACACCTCCACCAATTCCTCCTCAATCTCAAAAACCCTTTCCTGAAGCTGTCCTCCTTATCCAAGGAGACACCCCGATCAGGCAGCTGGGGGAGGGACTCCAACCCCCGCCAGTCCTGTGGCCCATCCACTTCTCGCTCCAAAAAACACCCGCCTTCCACCCGATGTTTCCCCCTCCCACCTTGAAAGCGGGGGCTACGACGCCCACCAAGGCCCAGGCACAGTTTGTTTGTCACAGGTCCCCGCTAGGGTGATCTATACCACATAGGGGCATGTACGTCGTTGTCCTGGAAACTTACCATTACCTGCGTCCTAAAAATCTTGTAGTACAATGGGGAGGGTTTGGGTGCCTAAAAGTCTTTTCTGGGGTTGAAAGAACCCTCTGGAAGAAGTAGGTACCTGCTCCCCCACGACCATTTTGAATAATGAAAACCCGTCCTAAGTCTAAAAAAACTTTCCTTTATCCCCCTCGTCCGCCCCAAAGGGAACGTTGCATAACTTGATCCCCCTATAATGCCGTTTAAGCATCTATCATTCTTACATGAAGCTGGGTGACGCTAAGACTTCGTCCTGAAACCCGGTGACTAACGATTCATAAACCGTGTGATGCTTTGACGAAAATTTTTTGGCCCCCGTTTAAGCTAAACCATCAAGTCACTTTTCTTGTTCTATGTCTCCCGGTGATCTTTGGGAAAAGACTTGCGCAGAAAAATAGGCGTTTTCGTTCCTTTTGTAGCTCAATGCCTACGTATTTATCCGGCGTCCAGACTAACTGCCATCTTTACAATCAAGTGCACCTATGGGTTTTTAAAGAGGCGTGCAGCACCACTTCACACTCTGCAGCCAGGTAATGACAAGGGAGCCGCCTACAAAAGCGAGGGGTCAGGCACAACCCCACTCTACCCTGGTCGGCAGCGAATGATTTCCATATTTGTAAGATCTCTGCTGACCAATAAACATTTACTAGTCCAGGAGAAAAATTTGAGAAATGATTTGTACTCGAGATAGAGTGGAAATATTAGTTTATGAGTTATAATGAGAAATGTGAGTTTACAAAATTTCTGGGTGGAAATTGTAAGTTGAAAGATAAGAGAACTGCTGCTACAGTGGTCCCCGTACGAAATAAACTTGTTAAAACTTTGGGTTATTTAAGAAAAAATTTTGTTGCTACAGTCCGATTTATTTAAATTTTTCATCACCTAAGGGCGTTCGTTGCCTGAGAGAACCTGGCTTTTTTTCTCCCCCATGCAAAATTAACGATTCCCAGACTAACGAACCTTTTGGGGAATTTTCAGTCTAATGAAACTTTTGGAATTTTTAACCGAGGGGGTTTTTTTACTTTTCGACTTTACGAAAATTTTGGATTTTTCAGTCTAAGTAACACCCCGGGGATTTGCACCCATGCGAATATTTTGGAATTATCAACTTAACGATATATATATATAATAAATATATATTTAAATAATATATATATATTTATATATTATATATATATATTTTATAAAATTATATAAAAATATATATATAAATATATATATATTTTTATATTTGTTTAAAAAACAAAAAATTAAAATTGTAATAATTTTATAGTTTCTGTGCCCCTTACTTTTTTTGGCAATAATTATACAAAATGTTTTAGGGTAATTAAAAATTTTAAGAATGAAAAGGACACGGAAGAGAAACTTAAAAAATAAAGAGGTACCCAAAGTATTATCTTATTTTTATTATTTTTTATTATTTTTATTATTATTATTATTATTATTATTATTATTGTTATTTTTTGGATTTTTTTTTTACAAAATTTTCCAAAAGTTAGAACATATAAATGAATAATTAAAAGCGTTTTAAAAAATGTGATGCAATTTTGGACCCTTCGAGAAAAATTTAAAAGTGAGGGAGGTGTGGAACCCCCAAAGGTGCACGGAGGGGGAGGCCATAATGAATTTAATTTTGTGAAAATGGTCTGAATTTGAATATAATCAGGCGTTTCGAAGGTCAGTTGTTGTATCGGCCTCAATCCGAAATTTTAAAAAATTGCTAACCGTTCCTGCTGAAATTGGGGGATAAATAATTTGGAAAACATTTAAATTCTGCAAAAAAAACGGAAAAATAAGAGACCCCCTTAGCTAAGAAATGCTTCCCAAAAGGGGTTAGAGTTTTGCGTTGGCCATTGAAATTTGTTGTAGTGGTAGCATTAGGAGTGTTTCCAAAAAATTTAAAAATTATAACCCGTAATTAAAGGTAGTGTATATATAGTATACACAATTTTTGTGAATGTTGTGTATCAACAGTCTTCCCCCCCCCCCCCTTTCTTTTTAAGTCACATACCTCATACGTCCATCGCATCTTGTAATTTCCAACATTTTTCGTTTTTAATTTTAAGTTGTAATTTGATAGGGCCCCTTTTGCTTGTGGGTGGGAAAGAGTGTGTGGGGGGGTTTAAAAAGGCATGGTCGGCATGCATAGGTATGTTTAAACCTTTTTTCGGCCATGTACACACCCTCTTACAGGCTATTCCCCCCCCAGCGAACCCGGGATAAGGGTTGGCGATTGGCCCCGTCGTTTTACCTACCCGGTTCCAGCAATGGGAAAATGGTTTTTTCAAAACACAGAGGTTATGTGGGCCACTCTCCCGTCTGCCCTTTCATTTCCCATTCTAGAGCTGGTTTGAAGCACGGTCTGCTCTCTAGTGGCTTTTATTTGCCCTTGCTTCCGTGAGTGCACAAAACCTATTGTCGTGCATAGTGCACATACTTCTGTTCTAAATTGGTGAAGGGTAATATAAGTCCAAAGTTTTTCTGCTGGGTTTATTTTGCCCCTTTACAAACCAGGATAAAGGCCTTTGGAACGGGGTTGTAAAAGGGTAGCCTGTCCGAAGCTGGGCTGGACTTAGGGGGCACGGGTTGAGCCTTGTGTGAAATGGAAGCAGGACCTTTGTGTGCTCTGTTGGGAATTTCATAGCTTTTCCAACGCTTTTTCAAAACTTTGCGTGTCAATTTCCCTTTTCTAGGTCAGCCTTGTATTGTATGATCGTTCAAAGCTGCTATAGTTGTTCGTGTGAAGATTTGCAATCAGCTTTGCTATTGCATATCCACCTTGTAACGTTTTGGGTTTTTTCAATCGTACTGTGCATAGCTAAGCGTGTTCTATTCGTGTTACGTTGGGGTATTCTAATGTACGGCATGCAAATTAATTATACATTGGGGGATGCCACTAACGAGTCAGACGTCTGGTTTTTTGCATTCTTATTTAACTTCCCAAATTGTCCCCCCGCGTTTTTTGGCAAATTGTCGTTCCATTGGCATTTATTAGAAGCACTCTCACAGCTGCGCAAGTGCGTTCACTGATAACTGACAAACTTCGGGAAGAGGAGATGGCACATCAGACTCCTCCCTCTACGGGAGCCAGGAATAAAACTCCGATGTTCTCGCAGGAGGAAGATGATACATCAATTTAGCAAAATCGTCAGTGTAGTGCAGCAGGGTTGTCTCAAGGTGAATCAGCGGCGTTGGCACTTCATCTGGCAAAAATCAATCTTGAGCAGACTAAGGAGCAGAGGGCATTTGCCAAGGAAGAGTTTGATAGGGAAAAAGAAAGAAGGCAATTTTCGAATCTTGTAAATGACTTTAGTTTACAGAAAGCAGTACAGCTTGTTCCCCGCTTCAATGATGCCAAACCAGAAAATTTTTTCGAAGCTTTCGAAAATCAGGTTCGAGCCTTGAGGTGGCCGAACAGCATTGGGCATCGTTGGTTCACACAGCATTGTTTGGTAAGGCACAGGAATTTACGTCAGTGTTAAATGACACTGAATTTTCCGATTATAAAGTGGTGAAGACCACAGTTTTGAGAGCATATACTTGTATCCCAGCTAAGTATAGGAAAAATTTCAAGTTAGGCAGACGGCAGCTTGGTCAATCCCTGGTTGATTTTGTGCGACAGCACAAAGTGGTGTTGCTACCTTCGATGACCTTGTGCAGCTTATTCTGGTTGACAACCTGCTGGAGTCTGTGGGACCAGAGGTTAGTCTTTCTGCAGAATCGTGACTTAACCACTGCATTGGAGGCAGCCAGGTTGGCTGATACCGTTGAAACTAACCGCTCCTTGTCCGAGCGGTCCCATCTCTTTTCAACAGCCTGGCATGAGCAGAGATCTTCAACCTTGGAGGATGAAGTGCCAGCCGGAGGGAGAACGTCTACGTCAGCCAACTAAGTCACCTGGTGAGCCACGCTTCTCAACTTATGGTCCACCTGGTGAGAGACAAACCACTCAACATGGTGCAACTCGACAATAGTATCCAGAGAGACACCAACCAGAGCGACACCAATTGCAACGTCAGCAGGGAGTTAAGGGCAAGCCTGTCGTCTGCTACCTGTGTAATAAAGTAGGTCACATCCGTCCCAACTGCCCCCACAAACCCCAACCAATTAGGAAAATCTCTAATACCCCTATAACATGTCCTGAAAAAAAGTAGAGAAAGGGATGGCCCTTATTACTGTCATTTCTTTTCCCTTCAGAAAACCCCAAAAAAACGAATTTCAAAACCTTTAGGATACGGAGCATTTTGCTCACTTATAAAGGGAATTTTCCCCTTTCAAAAAAACCCTTAAATTCCTCTGTTTTGTTGGAAGCATTTGGAGGGCTATATTTCTGTCCTTTGCATAAATTTTGTCAGTGCAAATATTACCGGAACTTGATGTGGGTGTATCCGAGGGATTCCCCCTGAAAGATGCCAGTTTTTACTGGGTAATAACATTTCCCCTGAAATGTATGTCCCTGAAAACCCTAAAGATTAAATTTTCTCGGTGTTGGCTAACTCGGGGCAACTCCCCAAAGGGTTGTCTGGCGGAATGTGACCCCACCTTGGACGATCCGATCTGGGTACCCCTTTGTTTTACGAGGAGAAAATGGCCCCGGGGCCCCGTAGTCAAGTGAACAGACCCAGACAAACCTTCCTATTTTCCAAGTTGCAGGATTGCCCTAAATAATTCCATGCCGAGGGACTGCCTTCCGGGGGGAAACAACGATAAGACCCTCTTTAAATTTCGCTATTCAGGCAAAACATGGGTAAAACCCTTTGGATCATCCGGGCAAGTAAAACTTTAAAAAAAACTATTTTATCTGCATGAGACTGTCAGACAGGTTTAATAGTTCCCAAAAAAGTTTAGACCCCAAAAAATTGCATTAGCTATAAAACTATTAGGAGGTCACTTAGGAATTACTAAAAAAATTATATAAATTTTTAAAAGAATTTTTTTTGCCAAAAAAAAAGCAGGATGGAAGAATCACATTTTGTTTCCGGAAATTTTACAAGTAGGAAACCCGGACATTTATTAACTTTCACCTCTCCACCCCTTTTACCTGTTGAGGAGAACCTTTTTAAGAATTAATTTTATACGTGGTAGGGCCACTACCTAGGTCAAAGCGGGATATCAGTATTTATTTACCATTATGGATAGAGTAACTAGATACCCTGAAGCAATTCCCATGCGCACTATTAATACTAAAGCTATTCCCAAAGCTTTAACCGGATTTATTTCTTGTTTTGGCATTCCTAAATCTATTCAAAGTGATCAAGGTACTAATTTCACTGCCAATGCTTTTAGGGAAGCATTAACTAGGTTAGGGATAATCCACAACTTATCCACCGCCTATCATCCTCAGTCCCAAGGCGCCTTGGAAAGATTCCATCAGACGTTAAATACCATGAGAACTTTTTTGCATGCATTTTCCTACAGACTGGGATGAATCACTACCTTTGTTGCTGTTTTAAATGAGAGAAATTGTGCAGGAGTCTACTGGGTATAGTCAGTTTGAGCTGATCTTTGGGCACAATGTACGAGGTCCTCTTCGAGTGCTCAAAGAAGGATGGATGGGAGAAGACGTTAGTTCAACACTCTACAACCCGTCTTCAAGGTTGCAGGTGGCACGTCAGTTAGTCAAGGCTAACCTAAAGGCAGTTCAAAATAAGATGAAACAGAGGTATGACAGAAATGCACAATTCCGCTCCTTCCATCCAGGAGACAAGGTGTTGGTGCAGGAACCTATACCTGGCCACACCTTGAAAGCTAGATTTATGGGACCTATGCAAATTGTAAGCAAATTATCTGATGTAAATTATGTGGTAGCTCCCATTGATAGGACCTCACAAACTAAAACTTACCACATTAATCAATTAAAATCTTTCCATACACCAGATAAAGTCCCAGTAATGACTCTGTCCTCTACCTCTTAGGATGACTCTGACTCTTTGCACTCTATTTCTGAAATTAATATCAAACTTTCAAACTGTGTCCTCCTCAAGGACTCTAGCTCTTTAATGGTGGGGCTGTCTGAAACTCGAGCAACAAGTTTAACTGCGCTTCTACAGTCATACCCTGATATTTTTTCGGATGTGCCGAAAAAATGTACGTTAAGTTATGGAAATAAATGGTATAAAATACCGACACAATGGAAATATAAACACATATGCAGTATGTGTGGGCGAAACGTTGTCAATAAAGGATCACATTGTACTGCATATGTGTTTATATTTCCACGTTAGGTTATCATGATGTAGAGGTGGGAAACTCTAAACCTATTAAACTCTCCCCCTACAGAGCTAATCCTGAAAAGAAGAGGCTACTTCAGCAGGAGTAGAATTCTGTTAGAGCATGGGTTAGTGCAGGGGTCATCTAGTCCATGGGCTTCACCGTGCATCCTTGTTAAAAAAGCTAATGGAGGTTTTCGTATGTGTACAGACTACCGTAAAGTGAGTGAGGTCACAATCACAGATGCTTACCCTCTTCCTCGTCTGGATGACGTAATCGACTTTGTGGGTAAGGCTACTTTTGTGTCCAAGTTAGATCTCCTTAAAGGTTACTATCAGGTACCTTTGACGGATAAGGCGAAGGAAATCTCTGCCTTCGTAATTCCAGGAGGTCATTATACAGTTATCCCCTCTGGAATGAAAAACTCCCCCTCTTCATTCCAGAAACTTATCCATCAGGGTCTTAAAGGACTTGAAGGCACGGCAGCGTACCTGGATGATATTGTTGTGGTGTCTGATACTTGGGATCAACACCTATTTAGACTTAAGGCTCTTTTTGAGACCTTTCAGAGTTCCCATTTAACTGTTAATTTATCTAAATCTTCCTTTGGCCAGGCCACTGTCACTTTTCTAGGCCATGAAGTAGGTAGTGGTAAAGTTGCTCCTAAACTTGCTAAAGTTCTTGCCATTAAAGATTATCCAGTTCCACATGATAGTAAATCTCTTCAACGTTTCCTACGCATGATAGGATTTCACAGAAGATTCTGTAAGAATTTTTTAGATATTGTAGCTCCTCTTACCTCTCTTACCAGTCACAAAGTTCCCTTTAATTGGACCCCAGAATGTCAAAGTGCTTTTGACCAAGCAAAACGATTATTGTGTACTGCACCCATTCTTTTGTCTTCAGACTTTTCTAAACCTTTCTCATTACAGGTTGATACTTGTGAGTTGGGGCAGTACTGTTGCAAAACGGGGACGAGGAGCTGCAGCCTGTAGCCTCCTTTTCTGCCAAGCTCCAGCCGCATCAAAGGGCTTACTCTACCATTGAAAAAGAAGCCCTCGCTCTGGTACTGCCTTTGGAGCACTTTGATGTTTACGTGGGCCAGACTTCGCAGGTGGTCACTGTCTATAGTAACCACAACCCTCTAGTATATCTCCAAGCCATGAAGAACCACAATAGGAAGCTCATGAGATGGAGTCTACGACTGCAACCCTATTCTGTTAAAATCTTACATATTGCCGGCAAAGAAAATATGTTGGCAGACTCTTTATCTAGAGCAGTGGTTCCCAAACTGGGGGTAAATTACCCCCTGGGGGTAATTTAACCATTTTTGGGGGGTAATGGAGGGGTGACAGAAAAAAAGTTATGAATTCTGAAAATCAAGAAAACAATGCGGTACCCGGTATGAGGATTATTGTTAACTTTGTCTTAGTATATAAAGTTGTAAAGTAAACCTATTATAAGTAAGTGATAAAGTTAAACCAAATAACAATAAACATCAAAAACTAATATACAGTATTAGAAAAGAAGAAATATATAGCTAAGTGTGTGGAAACCCAAAAGTATTTTGACAATATGCTTCAGGACAAAAGTCACTCAGTGGCCCAGATCGACCTGTCCAGTACGCATCACTCACTTCCTGAGGCTGCCTCTATTTCACACTGTCAGTTTATTATGTGAGCATCAGCCGAGGTAGACATCAGCTGGTATGAAGACAAGAATTCCCTAACTAGCTTCAAGTATGCAACTCCATCCATCCCACTGATGTTCTTGACATCTTTGGTAATAGTCATTAGAGATGCACAATGTTCAAATACAATAAATAAAAGAAAATATCTCAAGTGTTTTAATTTAGCCATATATATCAATAATAACAACATTTTTGTGAAAGGGGTAACATGCTTTATGTGGCATGTTAAATTGGGTAACAAGCTGAAAAAGTTTGGGAACCACTGATCTAGAGTCTAACAATATTATTTACATTATAATTATAATTATAATATTAGGTTAGGATGTGTTTAGGTTACTTGTGGTAACCCCTTCCAATCGTTTTTTTTTTATCCCCTGGTGTGGAGTTTTTTTTAGTGAGGGGATGCGGGCTACCGTTCACCCGTGTTTTGGACCTGTCTGCTGTCTCACTCTGAGTTTAGGGTTTGGCTTTTTGTCACGAGAAAAGTTGAGCTCTATCTAAGGTTGGATGGTTGAGAGGAAAGGCGGTCCCATTATTTCGTGTCATGGCGGCACGGTTACACTGGGAGGTGGAAAGCCTAATCCTGAACCCTCTCGGGATGGGGGTGTGGCATGCAAAGAGTACGTAACCTTTATTCGGCGCATGTACACACCCTCATTTACAGGCTTTCTCCCCCAACCAGCGAACCAGGGGACTAAGGGTTGGCGATTGGCCCCCGTCGTTCAACCAGTACCCAGGTTCCAGCCAATGAGAAGATGGTTTTGGCAATCGCAGAGGTTATGTGGGTACCACTCTCCTGTCTGCCCTTGTCATTCCCATTCTAGAGCTGGTTGAAGCACGGTCTACTCTCTAGTGGCTTCTATTCTGCCTTGCTTACCGTGGACTGCACTAATACCTATTGTTGTACATAGTGTATAGTGTACATACTCCTGTTCTAAATTGGTGAAGGATAATATAAGTCCAAAGTTTTTCTGCTGTGTTATTTGCTCCCTTTACACCCAGGATAACAGGCCTTTGGGACTCCTGGGTTGTAATACATGGTGCAGCCTAGTGTCTCTAAAATCCCACCTGGCTCTGAGGTACAACTAATATTGGTAAATATAATAAATTGTTGCTTAGTTGTGCCCCCTTCAAATTATGTGGATGAAATATATCAGGAACGTACCTGTGAACCTCGTCCTCATAATTTCCCATTGTTGTTATTAATATTAGTATTGATGTTGTTCCTGTTATTATTTTTAACTGTCTTCCATCAAGATATAACTGATGTATAATCACCGGACCTGGATTCCTGGAACTATCGCTGCACCTCTTTGGCACGAGAAACAAACTGTAAAGGGTAAATGCATTTAATGTCCAGTGTAATGGGGAACACATCACTTCAGTATCTTTAATGAAATATTTGGGAATTCCCCTTGACCCAAGTATGTCAGGAAAATTAATAGTGAACAACGTAGTAAAAGAAGCGTATGCCAGACTTAATCATCTAAACCCATAAGGGTTATACAATGCCTGGGAAATGGGAAGTGATCAGGTTTGACTCTTGGAAGAAGAGTCTTTGTTAACATCAAGGAAAATAAGAAGAGCTAGAAAGAAAGCTGGAGAGAAGACGATAAATAATAAAAGATCACGAGGCACTGGCTACATACAAGTAGCGAGCACACTCTTCCTGTAGTGCCAGAGTCTCCCAGTGAGACTTGTGCCTCGTGGCATCTTCCTTGATCCTCACCAACCTCTATAATACTCTCATCATTCTAACTTTCATGGTAATGATTATTTTAATTTTCTTACTTGAAAACCTTTGTGCAGTCGTCGCTTCAGAGATAAAACAAAACAAGAGAAGTGTTTTTGAACCTCGTGAGGAGCTGACGCCGGGGCCAGCCTTGCCTAGTGTCTCTGATGGATCATCGTTCAGTCAACTCAGACTAACACTGCCTCCTCTTGTTGGTCTGGTTGCTCCTCATTCCTAGTGTCCTATAATCCAGCTGGCCTAGCTGTGTCGCGTAATTCAGGAGGCTTATCTGTTCCTTATATCTTGTGTTATATAATCCAGTAGGCCAGGAATCTCGTCCCCTCACTCTACTTCAGTTAGACCTAGCTGCAACTCTTCACCATGGACTAAGATATTACTAACGGCTCTCAACAGGTACGTTTGTACATACTGTAAATTAGTCTAAGTCATAAAATTTTATGAAAACAAGCGACTTTTCTGAATCCGATCTTATCACATCGGTTCCGACCTTCAGTTAGCTCTATTGGCAAAATAATTTCAACAGGATAATCGCCAAGCAACGCTACTCTAGACCTGGTCCTTAACATCTAGATGGTATCTTCGGTTAGGTAAGACTCGTCAGGAAACAGGACAATTTTACCAGCTGTGGGTCTTAGTCATATGATGACCCGCCACTAGACTAAAGCCTTTCATTGGCTTACCCATCCTTCCATTAATTAAAAATTAAGATTGTTATTTTTCCAGACAGTGGTGAGAGAAACTGTTTAACCTCACCATTACGTTTCTTAACTATTATAATAAACATTAGTAATTTAAATTGACGCCTCATTCACTTCAAAGCATAAAACATCATAGCATCAGAAAACTCATGAATAGTATAGTATTTTCTTAGAGCTGGGAAAATCACTAAAATATATACCAAGGCTCTCAAACCTGCACTATGAATCTCAGATATAAACAAAGGCTTCCAGCTCTACGCCAAGGCTCCAGCATAAACATTAATACTCGAAGCCTTCGTACATAGTCAACTAATA
>NW_026469927.1:0-11119 GCF_026875155.1 Cherax quadricarinatus | reverse complement strand
CCCCAAAACAGCACCCATTAGTTCTACTCGATGAACAGGTCCCTTTGTGATCATGATTTGGTTATTGTGATGATTCTAAAATTAACGTGGGGTAAAAAGAAGTTTCCAGGCGTTGAGAGCACTAAGCCCACTCTCATCGAAGAATGTCAACTTTTTCCCGGAAAATGCGGCTGAAGAAGACCCTGGGGGAAAATGCCTTCTCCATCAGGAAAATCTCTTTCCACAATAGGAAGCAAAGGGTTTGCTTGTATTTGTCACTTTTCAGTCAGGGCATCTTCCCCTTAACGTAAAAAACCCCATCAGGGCCTTTAGCAGAAAAAACTATGCTAAAGCATCTTCTTAGGTAGGGTTTGGCGTTTTGTTGCATGTGTTTTTTCAAAAAAGGTTTGCCTTTGCCCCATTCTCTACTACGAACTGTACTGTCTTTAAAATAAAAATATCTGAAATTAATTTTTCTCCATTATTCTCACCATTCCTTAAGACGAGTGTCACCGCACCCGCTTTTTTTCAAAGAAGCGTCAAAAATTGTTTCTTTACCGGTTTTTCTGCAGTTCTCCCAAAACTTAAAACATAAGAAAAAGAACATAAGAACAAAGGACACGCGAAGGCCTCTGGCCCATGCGAGGAGGTCCAAGTCCCACCGGCCCTAACCCAATGCCCCCAACCTAGCAGGTAGGTCACATTACAAGGGAGGAACACGGAACCGACTGTTAGCAAAAGCTTAGGTCAAACTCACCCCCACCCAAATCTAACTCATGTTTTACCCAACCTTTTTTTAAAAGCACACAAGTTCGGGCCCTCTATAACGGTATTTGGGGAGTTTTTTCCCACTATCCCCAACTCTATTCCCAAAACCAGTACTTTCCTATTCCCTCCTGAATCTGAATTTTTCCAACTTAAAAAACCATTGCTGCGGTCCTGTCTAGGCTAGTATTTTCGCACACTATTTCACCCCCTTTATTTTTTCCTGTTTCCCTTAAAAAACCTCTCATATCCCCCAAATTCTACTCTTTCTAGAGAGTGCAGTTTCGGGGCCCCTTGTAAAGGAGCTTTCGTCGAAACTAGATCTTTGCTGGTTTCTTGGGAATCTTATACTTTATTTATAAAAAACGTTGTCATCGTGAGTCTTGGGTTTTCTTGACATCTTCCTCGACGCAGCTCCCCTAATGCCAGTGTCTCCAGCTCTCTTCGGAATCAAATAGCAGGTGCGCTTTGATAAATTTTTTGGCAATCTGCTGATACTCAATAAAGTGTTTTTTAAGGCCCTTAGGGGGAGCATTATTAGAATTTCAGCGCACGCTTGCAGGAATCCCTTACAGAAAAAAACCGGTTTTGTGCAATAAGAGAGCGCGGGGGTTAACACCAAAAACGGAGGGTTGGAAGAAGTTGGTAGCAAATCTTTTTGATAAGAAAAGAACCCAAAAAACTTTAAATTTAAGCCGGAGACAAGACATATTATGAGAAATCACAAAATTTACTCCTGCCCCAATTAATTTCCAAATCTGTATATTTGAGGGGAAATCATTATTACTTTTTTTAAAAAAATTAACAATCGGGGATTTTTGGAGGCCTTACAAAGGAAAACCTTGTTCGTGGGAACACCCGAGCGGGAGCCATTCTTAGTTATTGCAAGACCCAATTTTTCCCACATGTTAAAAAAGGGTTGATATGAAAATTTTGTAAACCACAAAGAATTTTAAATGGTGCTTTTTGTCCGAAAGATTCATCGTCCTCTATTTTGAACCCCATTGGAAGAGTTAGATGAAATTTAATTTGTGTTTTTTAAGGGGATTCACAAATAACGGGCACATAGGGAGAGGGCTTACAACGGAGTTTCGTGTGACTGAAAAATAAGAAAAATTTAATAAAATTTTTATTTCTGAAAGTACATACACAAGTTATAAAAGCCTAGCTGACATCGATGACATATATCTATAAAAAAAACCCCTTTGTTATAAAGAGATTCGGAAAAGGTCAATTTTTTTTCCCAGGGTATGACCCAACCTGGACTTAGGGTTATGCTGCCTTCAGCTGTGTACTGCTAGTTAGGTTGCACTGCTGGATTCAGGTGTGCGCCCTTGGCTTCATGTAGTAATGCTGGATTAGGTGATACTGCTGGATTCAAGTATATCTGCTGGCTTAGGTGAGTCTGCTGGTTTTAGGTGTTATTGCTGGTTTCGGGGTGTATAGTAGCTTTAGATGGCACTGCTGGTTTCAGATGTGTGCTGCCGGTTCAAGTGTATACTGCTGGTTAAAAAGGGGTGTAATTCTGGGTTCAGATGTGTATGTGGCTCGGGTGTGTCTTCTCGTTTGGTGTTGTGCTGGCTTAAAAAGTGTCTGCTGGCTTCAGGGTTTTTGTGCTGGCTTCAGGTTTATACTGTGGATTTAGGTTGTTTTGCTTGCTGAGGTGTTACTGCTGGCTTTTGGGGTACTGTTCCTTCGGTGGTATGCTGGCTTTAGGGTGTACTGTTGGATTCAGGTGTGTATGCTGGTTTAGGTGTGCCTACTGGATTTAGGTTGTACTGCGGGTTCAGGGTGTAAGATGGCTTCTATATGTTCTGGTTTTGATGTGCACTGTTGGCTTTAGGTGTGTTATGCTGGGTTAGGTTTGTACTGCTGGCTTTGGTGTATTATGTTTGGGCCCCGTGTGAACTGTGATTTAGGTGATACTGCTAGGTTCAGGCTTGTACTGCTGGCTTCAGGTGTTACTCTGGGCTTCGGTGTGTATGGGCTTCAGGTGATACTGGTGGTTTTTAGGTGTGTACTGTTGGCTTTTAGGTGTATACTGATGGCTTCAAATATGTTCTGCTGGCTTAGGTATGCATAGTGGTTTCAGGTGTATAATGGGTTTCGGTGGTACTGCTGACTTTCGGGCTTACTGCTGGTTTGGGTGTGTATATTTTCTTCAGGTGGAACCGCTGACTTAGGTGTGTACTGTGATTTCAGGTGTATTGGTAGTTTTTAGGGTGTACTGCCGGCTTCAGGTCCCTTCCTTTAATTGGTGTATGGGAGGTTCAGGTAGTATGCTGGTTCAGGGTTTCACAATGGGTTCATGTAGCCCGCTGGGTTGGTGTATAAAAGCTGGTTTCAGGTGAGTACTGCTGGCTTTAGGTGCGTACTGCTGGCTTTGGGGGTGTACTGTGGTTCAAGTGTGTACTGTGGTTAGGTGTAAATGTGGGTTCGGGTGTACTGTGTCAAGTGTGTATGTGGCTTTTGTGTTATGCTGACTTCGGTTTTTGCTGCTGGCTTTAGGCGTGTGCTGCTGGCTTAGGTATGTTTCTAGTTCAGGTGTTTATTATCTTTGGGTGTACGCGGTTCAGATGTGTACTGTGACTTCAGGTGTGTACTTCGGGCTTCGGGTGTGTACTGCTGGCTTCAGATGTATGCTGCTAGTTGAGGGTGTGCCTGGATTGAAGCTTTTATTGTGGTTGCGGTGGTCCCTTGGCTTCAGTTATTATGTATCTTCGGTGTTTACTGCTGGCTTCGGGTATTCTGTTGGATTCGGTGTATGCAGTGGTTTTCCGGTGTTCCCGCGGGGTTGGGGTTTACTGCTAGATTTTTTTGGGTATATGCGGTTGAGTGTTAACGGGGGGCTTCATTTGCATACGTTGGACAGGGTGTGCTGCTGGCTTCAAAAAATTATTTTATACTGCAGGGGGGGGTGTATACGGGTGGTTCATTTGCTACGTTGGTTCAGGTGTGTACTGTGGCTCGGTGTGACGCTGGCTTAGGTGTATGCTGGCTTCAAGTGAGTGCTGCCCTAGCTTAGGTGTAACTGTGGCTTTGGTGTTACGTTGGTTTCAGGGGTACTGCGGTTTTGGGTGGCACGCAGGTTTATGGTGACTGCTGGCTTCGGGTTATACAGCTGGCTTAGGGTGTACTCCTGGTTTGGGTGTGTATTTTGGTTCTGTGTGTACTGCTATTTTCAGGTTGTACTGCTTCTTCAGGTGTGAACTGAGATTTCAGGTGTATGGTAGCATCCGGCGGGTACTGCGGCTTAGGTGTATACTGCTGGTTCAGGTGTGTACTGTTGGTTTCAGGTTTTAACTGGGGGTTTTCGGGTGTGTACGCCGGGCTTCACATGTGTACTGTGGCTTAGGTGTATTTTGATGGCTTCAGGTATGTTGGGGCTTCAAGTTGCTCAGCTGGTTTTCGGTATATAATGCTTCCGGCGTGTACTGTGGCTTCAGGTGTATAATGCTGGTTCATGTGTGTACTGTGGTTCAGGCGTGTACTGCTGGCTTAAGATGTGTACTCTGACTTCGGGTGTGTATGCTGTCTTCGGGTGTTATGTGGCTTCAGGCCCCTTACCCCCTGGCTTCAGGGTTTTCTACTAGTTTTTAGGTGTGTATATAACTGTGGGTGTGTGCTGCGGGCTTCAGGTGAAGTGGGAAATGTAGGAGAAAAGAGTGTCACCCCACTTTAAAATAATAGAATTAACATACTTTAGACCCGAACTAAATGACCCTCTCAGTAGGAGTCCTGCATTTGTTGTTTGGGGAAGGATGGAGGATGGAAGGTGCGGAAAGGAAAGGGGTTGATCGGAAATTAAGGCGTCTTCGACTGCTTAATATATATATTTAATATTTTTATAATATATATGTCGTGCCGAATGGCAGAACTTGGATTTTGGGCTTAAATGCAACGTCTCTTCCATTAGGACAGGTGAAAATTTGTGTATGCAAAAATTTCCCCCAAAATCATTCTGACCTAAGAAAAAAATATATTTGATTGTGTTTGTTTGTACTAAATTATTAAAAAACGTTTTTAAAAATTAATAGTTGGGTTAGGTTTAAAAAATGCTTTTGTTTTAATAAGGTTAGTAAGTTTTTTCAAAGTTTTTTGGTGCAAAAAAAAATTTTTTTACATTAAATCGATGAAAAAAATATTTTTTAAAACGAAAAGGAAAAAAATTTCAGAAAGGGACAAATTTTAAATGGTTTGCAAGTGCCCCCAGTTTTACATATTGGGCCCGAATATAAATAAAAATAAATAATATATATATATTATATTTTTTTTATATTTATATATATTATATTATATATTATATATATATTTATATTATATATATATAATATATTATATATATTATATTATTAAATAGGAGAGAAAAAATGGAGGGAGGTTTTAAATGGGGAAATAAGGTTTTTGGGGGAAGGAGGGAAAGGAAATTTTTGGGAATTGTTAAAGGGGATAAAGATAGGGAAGTGTGATTTGGTTTGGAAGGAGGTAACATTTGAGGGGGAAGAGCCGGGATTGGGGGAAAAGGGTTGGGAAATGGTAAAAAAAAAGGGGGTAAGGAGGGGTTGGGGGATTTTTATTTAAAAACGGGGTGGGGTAATTTTTGGAAGGGGGGTAATTTTTTAAAAATTTTTTTTAAAAGGGTGGTTACCTGGGGTTGGGCAGAGAGCTGCATGTTCCTTTGTATAAAGGCAAAAGGGGATAAAAAGAGAGTGCAAAAATTAGGGGGGGATAGTCTGTTGAGTGTACCTGGAAAGTGTAGGGTGAGTTATAATTAAAAGAATTAAGAGTAAGACGGAGATGGATAGCAGATGAAAAGGGGGCTTTGGGAAAGGTTTAGGGGGTGTGTGGCCAGGTGTTTTTACAGTAAAAACATATAAGTGAACAGATTTGTAAGGAAAAAGGGTCTTTGTGGATTTTGGATTTGGAAAAGGCGTATGACAGGGTGGATGGGGGGCAATGTGGAGTGTTGAAAGTTTGGTGTAGGAGGTGGTTTACTAAAAGCAGGAAGGTTTTTCGGGATAGTGAGGTCAAGAAAAGAGTATGTAGGAAAGAGGGAAAATTTTTCCCAGTAAAAGTAGGCCTTAGAAAAGGGTGTGTGTTTGTCACGTGGTTGTTTAATATTTTATAGATGGGGTTGTAAGAGAAGTAAAGCGAGGGTCGGGGAAAGAGGCGTGGAGTTAAAGATAAAGAATCCCCCAAAGGGGGGTTTGTCACGCTGCCTTTGTGATGCATGTGCTTTGGGGATTTTGAGAGAAGTTGCAGAGTTGGTGGATAAAATTGGTAGGGTGTGCAAAAGAAAAAAATTTAAAAGGTAATCGGGAAAAAGAGTAAGGTTATGGGAAAACAAAAAGATTAGGTGATGAAAGATTGAATATCGTTGGGGGAGAGGAGTTGGGGAGGTGGTATTCAGATATTTGGGAGTGAACGTGTCAGCGGATGGGCTATGAAAGGGGGGTGAATCATGAAATTGATGAGGGGAAAAAAGAGTGAGGGGTTTCACTTAGGGTTGTGGGGGACAAAGAATTTTGCCCTTGGAGGCAAAGAGGGGAATGTTGAGGTATAGTTTTCCCAAACGTTTATAGGGTGTAAAGCGTGGGTATGAATGTTGCAGCAGGAAAAGGTGGAGGCATGGAGATGTATGTCTGAGGGCAATGTTGGTGTGATAAAAATGCAGAGAATTCGTGTTTGGAAGTTAGGGAGGTGCGGGTTTACAAAACTTTTGCCCCCCCCCGGGGGTGGGAAAGGGGGTTGTTGAGGGGGTTGGGAAGTAGGAGAATGGAGCGAAACGAATGACTTCAAGGGGGTTCAGTCTGTGGGGAGGAAGGCGGGGAGGGGTCGGCCTAGGAAGGGTTGGGGGAGGGGAAAAGGAGGTTTTGTGTGCGAGGGGCTTGGATTTCCCCAGCAGGCGCGTGAGCGTTTTTGTAGGATGAAGGAGCAAATGGTTTTTAAAATCTTGACGTGCTGTTGGAGTGTGAGAAATGTAACTTTTATGAAGGGATTGGGGAAACCCGGAGGCCGGACTTGAGTCCTGGAGATGGGAAGTACAGTGCCTGCACTCGAAGGGGGGTGTTAATGTTGCGTTTAAAAACTGTAGTGTAAAGACCTTTGGAAGCAGTGTGGGTGAATGATGGTAAGTTTTTTTTTTTTCGGGCCACCCTCCCTTGGGGATGGGCCCGGGTGTGAAAATAAAAAAAAAATAAATAAAAATATATTATATATATATTTATAATATATATTTTTTATATATTTTTATATTAATAAACAAATACATTTCAAAAAAAAAACATAAAATGAATACAATGGAAAAATGTATCAAAGTCTAAATTTTCCCCCCGCCCCTCGAGGTGGCGTGAGCAAGTTGCAGCAAGCATTTCCCTCTGGAGGTACGCTGAGGCGGGGAAACATGAAAGTGGTGCCTTGGGGTTTCCCCGGTGTGTCGTGGTCTGGAACCCAAATTCTTTAAGGAAAACGTGTGGCATTTTTTTCCCCATGATCCAAGGCCCTTGATCCCACTGGGAAAAATTGTACTGTTGGCTTAGCCCTGTACTTGTGATCTTGTATCCCCGTGGTCAGCAGCCCCCCTGTACCCCACACGGTGGATATAGGTGTCAGCCGTGTGGAACCAGGTATGTCCATGCTAAGAGCTTGCATTCTTCCAAGGTTGATGGTGTTTCCCGTCGGGGTGGTTTGCTGGGTTGGGTTATTTTTGGCTGCCTAGCGATCGGGGCCCCCTTGGGCAGGGCCCCCGCTGTAGCAAGGGTTCTCTTTGTGTCGTTGCCCTTTTGTGTTTTGCAAAATATATATATTTATATTTATATTTATATATAAAATTTTTTAATATATTTATTATAATTATAAATATATTATTTTTTTATTATTATATATTATATATATATATATTATGAATAAACACTGAATTACAAACATTCAGCCCATGGTTCCTCATCCCAAAATGTTGCAAGAATCTTTGTGTAGGAAATTTCTTTTTTTTCCCAGGTTTTTTATTTTTTCTTTGTTTGGTTAAGTTTTGTTGGGAAGTATAAAAACATACCAGTAGAATCTGTTAACAATAACATCTAAATGTGTTGTGGGCTGGGTTTGTTCCTTTCCCAAAAATTTTGGGGGGGTTGAAGAAAATCATTTTTTTTGAAAAAATCTCCCAATTTTAATCTAAAAAAATTTTGTGTTTTTTTTGCAATTTTTAAAAATCTTAACCAGTGAGCATGCGGAGTCACCTTTTTGGTGAGACGAAGAATCTAAAAGGGAGTGAATATAAACCTTTTAATTGAAAAGTCTTGCAGGGCGGTGTAACCGTGCAAGCAAAATTATAAAAAATGGTAAGGGGTTTAAAATGAAAAATTGAAGGAGATATGTTATACTAGTAGACAAATGGAATGAGAACTTGTAGTGTGAAGTTTCGTCCCGCAGGTTGCAACCATAACTTAAGAATTTTTGACTCGCTAATACTTTACGTGGGATAAGTTCAATAGGAAAAGGTTGAAGGATATCTTATGCGAAAATGTAACCCCTTTGATATTTAAAATTGTGGTAAATTTATTTTTTGGTAAGATTTTTTTTTTTTTTAAATCTTTTCGGTAAAAATTTTTTTGCATAATTTTTTCCCCATGGTGAAAAATTGTAAATGAATTTTAATAATTGGTTTAAATTTGTGCTTTTGGACCCTTCGAGAAAATTTTGAAGGGGGGTGTGGAAAAACGGCGAGAGGAGCGGAAGGTAACGCCATAACGAATTTGATGTGTAAACACTGGTCTGAATTGTTGTAAAGTAATCAGTTTTTGGGGTATTTGGTGTATATCGCCCCAACCTAATTTTGAAAAAGCTGACACGTTTCGCTGAAGAATTAGATAAAAATGTGGAAAAACCCTTGCTAAAGTGATGTGTACCACGGGGTGCAAAAGTTTTGCGTTTTATGTAAATTCAAACTGTAGTGGGAGCATTTGGGGGTTTTTCCTAAAAAAAATAATTATGATCCAGTAAATTTAAAAGAGAAAGTTATCATAAAATAAACCATGTTTTTTTTTTTGTAAAAGATACAAAAAAGATGCCCCCCCTTTTTTTTCAAACACAAACCCTCTATAGTCCGCGCAATATCTTTTAATTTACCCAACATTTGGTATTAATTTTAGTTGTAATTTTATAGGCCCACTTTTTTGTGGGTGGAAAGACGGATGGTCTCGGAGGACAGGGTGATGCGCCTAAATGCTCTAAAAATCCCCTGGCTTGAGGGACAACAACATTAAGTTTGAAATATTTCAGGAATTACCTTTGAAACCCCATGATAATTTCCCACAAAATTATAAGTTTTTGGGCCTGCGACCAGGATGTAATATTGAAAAATTTTTTTGTTTTAATGGTGACTGGTTTGAAAGAAATGGATTGTTGGGTTCACACAAAAACTTACTTAATTTAAATTATGGTGCTTGTTGGTGGATTATAGTTGCCAAATTTAATTTGGAAAATTTTTATGCCAGTGGGGGTGGGGGTTGATTTCTTTACATTGTAATAATAATGGATTTGTGTAATTATTTTATAAATTAAATTCTAACCCAGTAAGGTAGGGTTGTAACTGTATGTTTCAATTTGCAACCTCAGTTTGGGTAGGAATTATCTGTCTTCTTTTGTTTAATAATTTATAACTAAATTTTCTAAACAGGAAGATTTGGCTAGGATATTTGGCAAATTTTTATAATTATAACCCGTGTTTCCCCTTGTATAATTTGTTAACTGTGTTCCTTAATTGAGTCTAATACATAAAGGAAAACCCTGGATGAGAGTAATGTAATTAATGTGACCCGAGGTTACTAAAATGCAGGAATTGGGGGCTTGGGGGGGGGGGGGCCCGTTTTGGGGTTTGGGGTTTGGTGTTTGGGGGGGAAAATTAATTTCAATTGTAAAACTGCAGTTGGGCCAATCTAGGAATGAAATAGTCTTTGAAAAAATCCCAGAGTTTTGTCTCCACAAATCCAGGAGAAGCTGGGAGGAATTCGGTAGTTTTTAAAATGTTTGCATGTGAGAATGACCCCCAGCAGAGACACGTTATTTTTTCTCAAAGGGGAGGTCAGAAGCGAGTTATGCCCCGATTAGGGTTCCAAAAATTTTCTCTAGTCAGCGGGGGCAGTTGATTGTTAGGGTGACCCACGGTAAATTTGGAGCAAAATGGTTTTACCCGGTAAATGGTGTTTTAAATTTTTTAATGAACAAAATTACCATAAAATTTTCAACAATTTTTGGGTCAAATTAGAAAACACTTTATGTCTTTGAGAAATAAATTTGATTAGGGAATTAGTAGTATTTAATGCTGTCTTACAGAATTTTTTGAGCGCAATACGTTTAGTGGTTGTTAATAAATACCACAAAAATTATTTTTCTTTGGGAAAAAATAGATGAGGTCTTCAAGAATTAATTGTTCAATTACGACCCGCCAAAAATAATTCTAAGAATGTAACACAAAGACAAAGATGGTTTTTTCGGTTGCTTTGAAAAAATATCCTAATGTTAATAATTCCATAATTTTCCAAAAAAAAGGTTGGAAAAGCCCCAAAACAAAATGACGGAACCAAAAATAAAAGGGTTTTCCCAAATTTAAAATTTAAAAGGAATAAAATACCTTAATGGGGTGGCCTAGTTAATTAAAGGGGAACAGTCAAAAAAATGTTGTCTTTTTCTCCAAAAAAGTAGTGTCTGATTAGGGATGTTAAGGGGAGAGAGTTTTGAAGGCTTACAGAAGTATCGAAGGTTTAGGGAGTCAAATTTTTTAAAAGATTTTTTTATGCCAATGAATAATTTCTTCAATGCCCCAAAAAGGGAAGCCTCATGTAGTAATGTGTAAGGGTTTGTACTTTTTTAATAATTTGATGATTAATGCAATCATGATTTGATAAAAATAATGTTAACACGGAAACAACAGTTACTAAGGGAAAAATTGCAGCAATTTTAATGTGATGGTGTGGAAATTTCATTTACCTGGAGTATAATTTTATACAAAAGTAAATGAACAGATAACTTTATTTTCGTTTGACAAGTAGGAATTTGGGACACTTAGGTCGCAAAAAAAATGTCCCCTACCTACCCCTGTCTATCCACAGTTGCTTGGCCTTTTATTAAATGAAATTACTCACCCGGGTGTTGGAAAAAATATAAAATTTTTGGATGTATTTAAAAAATGATTATATATAAATTCACATTACAAAACAGAAGGGAAATATTCTTAATATCACTCCCAATTTGATGGTATTAAGTTGTTCATACTCATAAAACCTCATAACTAAATTTATGAAAACCCCGGCCAAATTAACACAAAAACTAGAGAGCTTATTTGGGTTCTTGGAGCTGGTCTTGTCCCCGTCGGTATTTG
>NW_026469926.1:0-12007 GCF_026875155.1 Cherax quadricarinatus | reverse complement strand
CAGGGCCCCCAAAGCGTGGGCCCTAGGCAAATGCCTATTTTGGGCCTATGCGGTAATCCGGCCCTGCCTTCCTCCCGGCCGCATTTGTGGAAAAATTTTTTTAATTTTCCGAAGCTATAGTGCCTAATAGGTGTTTAATGTGTTGATTTGGGTCAAAATGTATTTGAAAATAGGATAGAACCAAGAGTTCCTTTGTGCCTGCGCGGTGTGGGGGGGGGGACAGGTCGACTTGGGGCATGGGAGAGGCGGGAGTGTTTTGAATGTAGTGAGGGGGCTGTAAAACATGGGACAAAAAAATTTGGCATTCACGGCAGCTTAAGGTTTAATATAGGCCTCACTTCATAATGGGAAGTGTCGTGACTGTCCCTGGTGAAGAGTGGGGGAACGTGATTGACGGCATGCTGTAATAAGGGGTAAAATTAGTGAATAATGGTAGGACCGGGGGTGACGGGTGCCCCACCATGGAATGTGTCCATGGAAAATTACCTGTGAGTTAACCCTCGTTTAAATTGGTCTCGGGTCTTAATGGAGTGACCTCTAATGTGTTAATAATTTATGAGACTTTAAATCGTCTTGTGAATTGTAATGAAATTTAAATGATAATAACACTAATTTAAAGAGAATGTGTGAAGTGAAATAAGTCGCCTTACTCCGAGGAACATGTTAGACTGCATTGTTCCCATCCCGAGGATAGTGAAGTTTTTATGGAGTCACGACTTCTAAACCGGGAAAAAACCAACGGATACCTCGTCCTGCTGGAATAAGAACCATGTCGGTGTAGCAAGGACATCGAAATGAGATGGTGAATGGAGGAAATAAGGAGCATCAATCACCCAAGTTAAGTAACCTTGCTAGTTGTAGCAGATTGATACTGCCCAGTTAGGTAGTTGTAATTGGATAGGTTAGGGGTGATCCAGCTACATCAAGTGACCACCAGAGAATATCTGGTAAGTGGTGGGATTATGTACAAGTGTTTTTCCTTGATGGATATATACAAGTGAAACCCTACCCCCCCCTTCCTTCATTCAGTTAAACTAATATAATCTATACAGTCCACAGTTTAAATTAGTAGCGCCATACTTGTGGGTGCTATCCAATTTTATACTGGTCCCGGATAGATATGGAAAAGATTGTGAGGTCGAAGGAACCACCTGCATGACCAGGGGTGGTTAAGTTTTCTCACATGACTACATGGGGTGACTACGGTAAAACAATATGGTTGTTTCCCAATGAGATTACATTATGCATGTAATGTTGAGGTACATTACAGGAAACACCCCTAGAAAATTTTCCATAAAATCATTGTCAGTGGAGGTGGAGGTTCATCGTGAGGCAACACTGGATCAAGATATGTGTAACGTGACTGTCACGAAAAAGAGGGCAGTTTACATCAGATTCTGATGACATCCTGATCCCACGAAAAGGGCCTGGGAAACAGACGGGAGGTGGAGTGTAAAGGTAGTGGTGTAGGTGGTGGTAGCCAGGATAGAGGCACCAGAAGAAGGGGTGGGAAGAGAGAACTCTGCAGGTGTCAAACATGAATTCAAGCTCTGGAGTTGTAAAGAGTGAGGAGAGGAGGCAGGGGTGGAAACTTTAAAAAGGCCTTAGGTGTATGACTGTAAATATTAATGGTATATTTTAGCGTATGAAAAGAGATTGGTTGTGTACTTTCCTGAATAAATCTAGGGTGGATGTTTTTGTCTCTGCAGGAGCATAATTTTAAAGAGGGTAGGGTGTTGGAGGTGGCAGGGTTCGAGTAGTTACCCTGCCATCTCCCAGTCTCAAAGGTGGTGTGGGATTTTAATGAGGGGACGAGCCTGTTTGTTTTGCAGAGAACCAAGGGGGAAGGGAGGGGTTGCATGTGGAGGGGTGGTGTATGGGTAACGTGTGTCTTTTGTGAGTGTGTATGCACGGCAAAAAATAACATACAGGTAAAGAATGATTTTTGTGTGAGGATCTTGTTTTTTTCTTATGTGCACTGCCAGAGGTGGTAATAGTTGGTTGGGACTGGAATTATGTAATCAGGGTGCCTGATGTGGCTGATCCAGGCCAAACAGCGCTCCAAGCCAGCCGTGAAGGCCAAGGCTACATCTGTTCTAAATCCCAGAATGCCTTGTGAACGTTCTACAGTGTTCCGGCCGTCCCTTTCGGTGTTTTGAGAACTAGTTTCTTACGTAGTGAAAATTTGTCTGTCTTTCCCAAACACGTGTGCTAGATGTGTTAAGTGCTGCGGGTTTGGAGTTAACAAGTAGTACAGGGTTGGTAACTCTCGAGACGACTGTGGGCCCAGTGAATGACCTTGAAAATTGCACTGCGACCTGCAGGCCACTACACCCATATTGCCTTTGGGGTCTAGCGAGGTGAATATCCTTTCCTTTGGGTCCCTTCTCCTTCCTCGATTGGAACTCAGCCGTTCGCCTCTATTTGCTTGTGGTCTAAGGGGTTTTTTTTTTTTTTTTTTTTTTTTTTTTTTTTTTTTTTTTTTTTTTTTTTTTTTTTTTTTTTTTTTGCCAGACCACATGGGTGCTTGAGTGCCCGTGTCCTCTGTGCCGCACTCTGCTCATCTTGCGAGTGTCTCCTGTGTGCCTGCCTGCCTGCCTGCTGCAAGCGGGTGCCCGGGTGGTTGGCGCGGGCTTGGTGAGCACAGTCAAGCAAGCTTGAGGGCAGCACTAAAAGCTAGCCAGAACAAGCAAAGGGCAGCCTGCAGTAATAGCTGTCCTAAGGCCCAGCATGTCTGTATAGTTCTGCGTGCTGCTGGCATACCAGTGTTTCCAGTAGTGGCTTGAGAACAATTTGACGGCATTGCAGTGCTGACATTTTGAGCGGGCCCATGCCAGAGGTTCACTTATAAACATAGTAAGTTGTGGTGATTGGCTTGTACACAGTGAACATTCATCTGTCAGACGTGTGCTAGAAGTGTTAAGTGCTGCTTTCCCCAACAGTTGTCATTTGTAAGCCTGTATTAAGACTTTAAAAGGCTCAGAGTGTACTTCAGTGTAGTGACTCCTTACTTTTGATAAATCAGTGTAACACATGCTCTGCTCGTGTAACTGAACTATTAAATACGGTTACATAATTAAGTTGCTTGTCCTAGTGTCATTGTTTTTGTTTTCTAATACATTTTCTCGTTCAGACGAAACTTTACTGCTAAATTCCCAGAATATTTAAAATTGCAGTGTTCATCTGTGATGTGAGTGTGTAACTTATGCTTTTGTATTTTACTGTGAACAAGCTTACTCCTGCATAATGTTCAGTTTCATGAATACTTTCTTACTTGAGTAATTCGGTTCCCTTTAAACTGTGTTAAGCAAGATTTCAGCCTTTTAAACATCTATGTTCCTTGCCATCGCATCTAGTGGGTCTAGCGCCTAGTTAAAATTGTAATAGTAACAATTTGCAATCATTTACTTCTAGTTATACATTGTGTAAATTGTTTTAGACTATTTGATCAACTGGATTGTAGTGTTTAACTTCTGCCCACCCAATTTAATGACTGCGACATGCACTGACACATAATAAACACATTAAAACGCTGGTAACTCCAGAAGCGGGGCCCTATTGGGGTGACCTTGAGAAGTTCAGTGTGTTTATTACGCCCAGGGGTTTGTACCACTCTCACCTATATTTACATAAACAAAAGTGTATTTTAGTGATAAAGTGTACACTTGGTGTATTTGGTAACATTTGTCATACATAGTAACGCGTGTGTAAGTGAGATTGTTTAGGTATGGTTCATTTTATCTACAGCTGCACACTTAAATGCTTGCATACATGTATAACATAGTAACGTGTGAGTTACCCAGGATGGACCAAGGAAGTCGACCAGAGTGATTTATCTCATGTCATTGTAACATTACCTAGTTTTTTTTTTTTTTTTTTTTTTTTTTTTTTTTTTTTTTTTTTTTTTTTTTTTTTTTTTTTTAGTAATACTTTTTTACAATTTTATGGTTGGGTAAGGGTTGTCTTCAGCATTCATTGTGATGTCTGCTATATTATTATTTCAGTGAGTACATTAGGTGGCAGAAGCCTAAAACTAAACTCAAGTGGAAGTTATCATTGAATTTAAACCCTCATTTTTTAATGTGATGTATGTCAGAATTCTAATTTTATGCTCAATATTACCTACTTTGTCTCTCCTCTTCTCTCTCTCTCTCTTTTCATCTTTGTAATTTTGTGAAAAGGGTGTAAGACCTCGCCTGTACCATCCATTATATCATTATATGTACCTATTATTACCACACATACAAAGGTCTCTGAGTGTGTTTTTGGTGGGGTGTGTGTCGTATTGAGTGGTGGTGGTCTGGGTTGAGTATGGTTGGAGGTGTTCATTGAACTTGGCACTTGTGTCTTGTGATCTATTTTGGAATTCTGACTTGTAGTGAATATTTGCCTTCCAAAAGCTATAAGGGAAAGATAAGCGAGGAATTCTTGTGTTGTGAGTCTTACACCAGATATCATCACGGGCAAACATGGCAACTGTCATAGAGGAACCTATTTCTGCAAGTGGGGAAATGAAGATAGCTTCCAGACCTTTAAAAGAAAAACAAAAGAGAAAAAGTGAGAAAGGGCTAGAGCGTCGACGTAGTCAGACTCACTTGACTCGTACACAATGTGATACTAAACGTCCTTTGGGTGCACAGAGGCTGCAAGAAGTCTTTCTTCCAAAGGAAAAATGTGTTAACTGAACTTCCTGACAACACCCCGCTGCCTGCTAAGTGTGCATGGCTAAGGGAAGCTGTAACAAGCATCCTAACTCAAGGATCCAATTTAGGAAAAACACACACAACTTTGTGTTTGTGGAACAGAATAAAGAGCTGATTAATGACTACTTAGTACAACTTAGGGGGATATTAAGCTGCTCCGACCTCCATCAGACACTCCCACTTTAAAAAATGGGTCAGTATCATAATCTTTGGATACCCTCTCTGCATGGACCCATCCCATCTGACTCTAAGTGAGCATATCATCAAGCCTAAAAGACTTAAAGGAAAATCCCAAATTATTGCCAGTTGGGTAGGTCCTGTTCCCCCTCCCCCGGAATATCTGGGTGCATGGTTTACGTTTCCAAAACCCATCGAAGTGTACCAAACCCCCAAAACGTAGGTGTTACAAATGCCAGCACTATGCCATGTTGCAGTAGACTGTGGAATACTACATTCTTGGTGTGGTAAGTGTGCGGGAAACATTCCACTAAGAATGCACAGAGGCCCTGAAAAGCCAAAAATTTTAAGTGTATTAACTGTAAAGAAGTTGGGGTTACAGATTCCCACAAGGACTGCAGTCAGAACCAAAACAACCTTCGACGTAAACCTGATAACAGTCCTTTAATGGTAACTGAGGATGGGCCATCCGTCTACCACAGCCAATCTGAGACGGGAACCTCTGAAAAGTGTGCAAGAACCCCACCTCACTGCAAAGGATTCTGTGATACCAGAATGCCATCACACACACAGCTGTGGAGGAGTAGCCATCCCGCTAGCACATTATGGAACTATGGTCTGCCACTACAGATACCTATGGCTACACCTGAAATATGGGAATGAGTTTGTCATTTCTCCCAATACACACAACTACAACAGTCAGACGGACACCACACAGGTAACCTCCCTGGAAATTGGAGATGAGTCAGATGCACAGGACCTACCTGCAATGAATGTGAAACAGAGAACACTAATGTAACCATGGTACCTGTTAAGGTGATAGGTGTTAAAGAAAGCACTAACCCAGAAGTGCCATCCTCCGAAGAGGCATTGGATTCGCCTGACCTTCCTTATATTATAACATTTTCCAGAAAAAAATGACATCTGAACAGATCCTGACAAGTTTAATATATATATGTAATCAGGATGATGCTCTTGAGCAGGGGTAATGATGTCAAAAGTGCAAGCAATCTCCGTTCAGCTTCCAGCAATTTTGAGAAAGAAGCCCATAACTCTTGCCTTCAAAAATTGCCTTTTCACTGGCTGCCAAAATGCCGAAAAATGCTTAAAAATAAGGTCCTGAAGATAAAGACATACAAACTATGCTATTTGCTCTTAAGTATCTGCACACTGTAGTCAAAGCATAATAGTTTTACCCTCTTTTGAGCAAGGGGATTGTAATAACTCACTACAATGGATACATTACAAATCTTTCATGGAACATTGCTTCCATCAGGAAGCGGTTGCCTGACTTACATCATATTAGTGCAACCAAAAAATATTGAGTCATCTGTTGCAGGAATGTAGATTTAAAGAGGAGCCCTCCACCAAAAATTGTGTGGATATGCAGCTTATAACCTAAGGTCAACCAACTGTTGTGTGATGTATGTCAGAAAGAGCTTGCCACATTCACTCCTTTCCTTTCAGAGTCGAGTTAACATGCAGTATCATGGTGTCAAGTATATGCAAGGCATTTTTCCATAAACATTTTTAATCTCTATGCCCCACGAACCAGTTTCGACCTGATGCTTTACCAGATCGCATCAATAGTGAACCTACCATCATTCTTGGAGATTTTAATGCCAGACATAAGAATATTGGTGGGGCTATAACAAACACCAATGGAACTAAACTAGTGAGATTGCTAAATGAGCATGATAATGTTCGAATTGTGGGCACTACTGAGCCTACTACATATATGGTGGGATACTAGAAACTGTGGTCTTGGATTTAATACATCATATACGATGGGATGACTCTGTCATAGTTGATGATCCCTTTTATCTGATCACTTCCAAGACTAACAACTGTCAATCTTGATCAAATCTCCAGCAATCAAGGAGCTAAATACAGAAGGAGGGAAAAAAATTCTCAAACCAGAAAACAGAGACAATTTTTAAACCACTTGGATCAATGGTATAAGAATTACGAGCCCATTGGCACACAAAAATTTAATGTGATTTAATTACCACTATTGAGAGTGTTCTCACAGTCAAGTGGGCCAGGAATAGGGAAAACAAAGACCCTCCACTATAAAATAAAACAAAACCAAAGTAAATACTAAATGATCCACAGCTGCGCAATCCCAACACATGCAGCTAGGAGGATTGGTAAGCATACCGTGAATGTAAACCCCAGACCTGCTCAGAACTTCCAAGCTGCATTAACAAATGCAAGGAATAGAAAGGAAGAAATTAGGCAACAGGAATGGGAACAGTTTGTTATGGATTAAATAGGTCCACCCCCTTTTAGTTTGGCTTGGAAAGGTATAAAATAAATAACCAGGAAAAAAACTGGCAATGTTTTCTATCCTTTTCCCCTTTAAAAAGCAATGACCTCATAAATGACTGGTCCAAAACATCCAGGCATGAAAACCTTCCATCTCATATTAGAAAAAATTTAGAGGTACTTCTGAAAAAATGTTGAAACTGATTAATTTTATGAGCCAAAATATTGATGAGAGTGATTGCCTCTTTACCGAGTATGAATTAGATAAAGCATTAACCAAAGGTCGATCACTGCTCCTGGAGAGGATGGTATAACCTATGATATTCTCAGAACCCCAAGGCACGTGCCTGATAACCCTTTGTTGGGACGGGATAATCTCAGTTACATTGAGGGGGTTCTTCCTACTTCCTGGACCAATAGTCTCATTGTGCCTATCCCCAAGCCCCCAACGCCTGATACATTTAGGCCGATCTCCTTAAAATAGTTTTCTTTGTAAAACTTTTGAAAGAATGATGCTTAACAGACTGTACTACAGAATCAAGATCAAAATTTCCCCTACCTCTATGGGTTCATGAAAGGGAAAAAGTGTGCAGAACTGTATTTCCCCTTTCTCACTGCACACACCTCTACTAGTTTTACCACTTTTCTTGATCTAAAATCTGCATTTGATATTGCGAAAGAACCGTTTTTTACTACATGAACTAGCCAAAATGAATATTGGTGGTACTTACTCTGCTGGGTAATAGGATACCTGTCAAATAGAGTATCCTCTGCCTTTACCAAGGCTTCAGAAGTGATTCTAAAGAAATGTCTTTAGGTACACCGCAGGGAGGAGTTCTTAGTCCCATGCTATTTAAATTCTGATTAATGCTCTCCTAAATGCTCTACCTGCCTCACCTAAACATATAGCTATAAAGCTATGCTGATGATATCATGATCCATACAACAGGGCATAAGAGATGAATACCTTCTTTAAAGAAGTTCAAGCAATTTGTAATCGACTAGGCCTCAAATATCTTCCTCTAAAAACTAAGATATTAACAAGCAAACGACACCCCCCACCCATCTATTTGCAGGGTGAAATCATTAGCTACGTTAAAACTTACAGATATCTTGGTGTAGATGTACCCTTTAACAAATCCACTATACCACAACTAAACAAGAAATGTAAAGCTAGGCTAAATTCTCTCAAAGCTGTTGCTGGCTACAATCCCAAAATGGTGCAAAATGTGAGAATCGTGAGAATGATGTACATAGCTTATGTTAGGTCCTTAATTGATTATGCTGCTCCCATGTTTATATTAGCTAGAGAAAGTTCCTCCGACCCTTGGAGTTAATGCAAAATGAAGCCTCAGGATTATTCTTGGCTGTCCCAGATCTACAAAAGTTCTTAACATGGGGGAAGGAGCTTGGTATTTCTAGTATCGTGATAGGATTGTTGAAATTAACACTGTATCGTATTAGAATGTTGAGAAACGAAAACCCGACACTGTCACAGTGAATTTACCAAGTGTCTAGAGGTAAATACACACTGATCTAAATTGGATTGTGAAAACGTTTCAATTGCATTAAGTTTTATAACCTGCATGAACTGTATCACTGTAGGCAACAAGAGCATTTCACCCCTCCATGGAAGATGTGTTCATTTTTAAAATCACATACCTACAAGTCCCCCAAGGAAGCTCATTGCTAGTATCCCTTCCTTAAATTTTCTTGTTTTGAGCAACTGCTCAGAAGAAATTTCTCACCTAGCTGGGAGTAACAATTATCACAAGTTATATACACTGATGGATCTAAACAGGAGTCTTCTGGCAGGGCTGCATCTGCTCTTGTTGCCACCTCCCCAGTTAAGAACGATAATAAATTTGTTGAGTTAGGCATAAGAAATTAACAAACTGGGCGTTCTACCCATGCAAACTGAATTGTTTGCAATCCTAATGGCGCTAAAGCTAACCTATGAACTGAGCTTGACTCTTTCATCATTACTGATTCTATGTCATCATTGAAGGCCTTGGGTCATATAATGACTCCAACAACATGCTCATTGGGGAAGCCAGGTATAGATACTCAAAAATTAGGGACAAAGGAATTAAAGTACAATTGCTATGGATCCCATCACACATTGGATTACTCCTTCATGATAAAGTTGATATGTTAGCCAAGAAGAGTATCCAGAAGGAGAATGTAGAATATAACTTTGGTATAACTGTGTCTAGCATTAGGGAAAAATTTTTAGGAGAGAAGTAAATAATGAAAATGATTGTTATAGGAATGCAAATTAGAAGCCTGAGTAGAAACTATAACCCACTATGATAACATGAACGTAGATAAGTATGTTTATGGAGCAACTTGCAAAGTGAACAGACTGACTGATGTTGTAGTGGCCAGGCTTAGGCTTGGGTTACAAGTACTTCTGGGAGTTTGGGAGACACCCCAGATGATGATCAAACTAAATGTAAATTATGTGATCAGGCATATGGTCACTCTCTTGAAACTATGTGCTTAATTGTCCACTCATTGAGGGAAAACAGGGCAGACAGTATAATAACCTAGGTGACATGTCAAGATATCTTTTTTAATGAAAATAAGATACCAGATATACTAAGCAAATTTCCTAAATTTGCTTGTAACAGATAAGTGAACTATAGATATGTAGATATAAATCCATATGTATTCCTGTTAACCCTTTGGGGCCTAGTTCCTAGCCTTTTGTGTATCCATATGCTCTCGCGCTACCGTCCACAGGATGGATATGGGGTGCACAATAAACTAGCCACTTCGGTGGCAAAATCTAATCTAATCTGATGTGGACCCAAAAGGGGCTGGATATATGTCTGTGGCTCTTAGGGAATTGTTTAAAGGGGTGTCAGGTTTTCGTGATGCATTTGGGGGGGGGGCGGTGTGTGGGACTGAACATACATTCCTTAGGAGAGATATGCTGCGAGGCTAGAAAGAGTGTACCTTTCTCAGGGAGTGGATGTGAAATCTTTCAGTACTGTTGAGGTACTTGTCAGATCACAGGGCATGGTGGTGGGGGTTGGGTGGGGGGCACTCGCAAAAAAATACAGAAGTTATTGGAAACTAAATATAAGGTGTTAGTGAAGAGGAGGGTTGGAGGGGTTTTCAGCCCTATGGGGGGAGCTTAGTGTGGAAGAACAGGGGGTGGACGACATCGGACATGGTGAGATTGTGTTTTTGAAGGAAAGGATTAGGAAGTTTTATGTGAGGAAGGAAAACATATTAAACGTTTAAAATATGGGCTTGCTAACTATTTAGAGGATAGGTTAAAGGTTGCTATAGGCTGGGGGTGGTGGGAATAATCTTCCCATTGATGAAATAGCTGAAATAAAAGGGAGATTGAGGGTTACAAAATAAAGGTTTCAATCTGTAAAGGTGCAGGAGGGGTGGAAGAAGTGATTTGGGGCGACAAGCCGTCTGCGTGTGTTTTATGGCATCAAAGCAAAGGCAGGCAGTAAGGGCTGCCCCAATTTGAGGTAAGGGAGATGGTGGGATTAAGAGCAGGGCGGAGATAAAAACCCCAAAAAGGGGGTGGGGCATTTTGGGGAGAAATTGGGATGAGAAGTACGGGAAAAGTGGGGTTGGGGCCGTGGCGTTAGACTAGGTGTGTTTATGTGCTTGTAATTTAGAAAATAGTGACAGAAAGGCTTTAGGGGGGGATTTTTATGGAGGGGAAAAGAGAATGCATTAAGGGGAATGGGGAAAGGGGGAAAGCTTGGGGTATTGACGGGTCTCCGGTAAAATTTTTTTTACAACTTGGATGTTAATGGGGGGATTTTAGTTAGGTTTTTAACGTAAAAGGGGAGAAGGGTAATTTGGGGGGAGAGGCAGGCTACAGCAGTTTGTTTGGCCCAAAGGGGCAAGGGGCAGCCCACCTATGGGAGTACCCACCCTATCGCTGATGTGTGAGACATAAGGTTTTTTTTTTCAAAAATTTTAGGTAATAGGGTTTAAAAGTGTTTTTGGGAGGGTTTTTGTCGAAATTCAGTTTGGGTTTCCGGGGGGAAAGGGCGATGAGAAGCATGGGGTATCCGAAGCTTTGGGAAGCTAAAGGTTGGGGTGGGGGGGGGTTTGTTGGCTTGATGGCAGGGGCTTATGGAAAGGGAAAACTTTGCAGTTTTACTTAGGGGACAGGGATATGGGGGGGAAATAGTCGGTGGGTAAAAACTTGTATAAGGGGGGGAAAATGGGTAAGATTAATGGGTGTAGAGGAGGGAGATTGCAATGGGTAGAGGCCTTAGACATGGAGCCCCATGTCCCAAATTTGTTTGGTGTTTTCAGGACCACTTCATAGAAAGGGTTTACCATAGCTTAGTACTCAAGGGGAGGGGAATTGGGGGGGGGGAGGGCCCTTTCGGGGTTTAATTTGGGTATTAGACGACACCCCTGTTCTCATACATGAAGGGGGTCAATGGGGGGTGTTTGGTGATGTGGAAAACTGGAAAGGGGTTTTTGGAAAGGATCGTGGGGGGTATATGTTTTGGACCCCCGCACCTAACCTTATACAGCGATATAGTACTAAAAAATTTTATTGTTTTAGTAAGGTTTGGGATGTCACAGCTGTGTTCCCCAAATTTCAGGGGGCGATTGCGGGTCTTAAGACAGGTGTACAAATTTTTGTTGGGGTTTACATTTATTGGTTAAAGGGGAGAAATCGAATGTTACCTGTTCGTCAGGGTGGGTTGGGGTTTATGGATTTGCACGGAGGGGTAAATGTTGTTTCTTAAGGGGAAAGTTTTGTTGTGGTGTGAACGCGGGGCAGTTGGGAAAAAATACATGACAGGCTGGGTTGTGGGATGAGGGAAAGGAAAGAGGGGAAAGCAAAATCGTTTTGGGGCCGT
>NW_026469925.1:0-12052 GCF_026875155.1 Cherax quadricarinatus | reverse complement strand
GCCCTCACAGGCAAAACCCCCTCAAACCCACAAATGCTTCTTAATAGATTATACTTTTTTTAAATGTTTGCAATAAGGGTCTAAGAGGCGGGAATTTTGATACTTTCATAACTCGTAAAGCACATCTTGGTCTTGTTGCATTAATGGTTTGGTGTGGGAGAGCTTGACTTGTTAATGTCAGGTGTGTACATCAAGGGTCAGATATAAAGGACGTATCTATTACAACAGAGTAAGTTTGTAAAGTCATCGCCAAGTCAAGCAGCTCATTGAAGAAATTGAAGTCACGTAGGGTGATCTTTTCTACAGTGAAGTCATTTGGTTAAGTTAGGATACACACTACAATGATTCTGTAGTTTCTTCGACGACTGTTTTTTTTGGGTCATGAAAAGTAGAGAATAGTTCCAGAACTTAAACTTCAAGATGGAGCTGGACAGATACCTAAAGTCGGTGCCAAATCAGCTGAGCTGTGATTCGTACGTTGGTTTACGTGCGGCCAGCATAACAGGGGTTTGATCAGGCCCTAATGCACCGGGAGTCTGGTGATGGCCCGGGCCGCGGGGGCGTTGACCCCCGGGAATACACCTCAGGTATTGTCTGCTAACTAACATTTCTTGTTGAGGTTGTCAGTCACTTAACATAACTTGAACACCGAACTTAAAGTAACTATTTGTTTCGCAGTTTTAAAAACCCATGTGCCAGCTGATCAATATTAGTTAGGCTTTTTGTTATAATTCCTTGGGGGGAAAAAATTAGACCTTCAAACTGCCGAAATGTGCTCGAGAAAATATGGTGTCTGTTGCAAAGGTGAGAATTGTCCAAGAAAAACGAAGTTTTCGTGAATCGCAGAACTGAGGGGTTCGAAACCCATGGCGGGTCCATGCAAACCTCCCTATGGTGTATAGATATTTACCATTGGATGAATTCTATTGAGTCAGGTGATCCATGGTCAAGATAAAGATAAGTATAAGTAACACCCTTGGGGTGAGCGGGGAAGTGGGGATAGTGGAAGATTAGATTGGCGAGGGGAAAGGGTTATGGGTGGAAGGGATAGTACCAGGGTTTAAACCCCCGTAGCAATGAATCCAGTGAGGAGGAATATATCCAGTAAACTAATGATCAGTTCAAGCCCAACCGTTTTGGTGATTTGTTTTCAGTCATGTTACATTTCCGTGAGGTCTTTCCCAGAAGTTAAGAAACACTGGGAACTTCATTGAACACAGTCATTCTCAGTAATGCCAGATTGACGACCTAAAAGGGCGTAACTAAAACTCCTGATCTTCTGAACTGTAAACTTATTAAGCTCAAAGTTTATGAAAGGAACTTGTTTAAATTCTGAAGTGTTTTGCGTCAAGTAGCATCCCAGGGTTTGCATAAAAAGGTTCTTTAGCATGCTTTTTGCCTCCACTTACATCGGGCGGGCCCAAAAAAATTCAACTCTTGAATTTCGAAAAAGCAAAAATTTCGAATAGACTTAAGGGCGGCATCTACACTCCATTTTTGGGCTGAGAACAATTAAATTTAATATTAAAATCTTCGTTTTAGAAAGTGTCGAGAAATCGCACAAGAAATGTTATTGATATAGTTTTATTCTGCCGTATAAACTTGATGGTTATTTTAAATCTAGTGTGTGTGGTGTGTGTGTGTGTGTGTGTGTTGTGTGCGTGGGCGCACTGCTGACCGGCCCCCTTATGGGTAAGTTTACTTTATTAAATATCAATGAAAAAATGACGGCTGTCTAAAATACTGGTCTGTATAAATGTGAACTAATACTAAGTAAATTTTTAAGTTTATTTTTGTTATGTTACCCTAATTGACCCTCTCTCTCTCTCTCTCCTCTCCTTCTCTCTCCTCTTCTCTCTCTCTCCCTCTCTCCTCTCCCTCCTTCTCTCCTCTCTCCTCTCTCTCTCCCCCCTCTCTCCCTCTCTTCTCTCCTCCCCTCTCCCCCCTCTCCTCCCCTCCCTCCCCCCCCCTCCCCCTCCCTCCCCTTTTATGTCTTCCCATATTTTGTGAAAAGTTTATGGTTGAAGATTTATTATCTATAATTTAGGTCTCTCATTTCTCTCGGTCTCCAGCTTGACGCCCTGGGTTGAGAGGTCAGCATGTTCATCACTGCTGTAAACCCTGGTGTATTATAAGTGCTTAACCAAAAAATTGACAGATTAAAGTAATCCCAAACCTGATCAAACACCCTATATACATTTTTTTTTCTAATAAGTTTGACTTTGGCTTAGACTTACTGAATATGCCTTGAAAAAAACTTCAGCTACCAGGAAGTTGATCCTTTAAAGGCACTGGTTTGGATCCATGTTATATAAGATATTTTCCCAACATATTTTATTGAAGACTGGTTCACCAGGTTCCAGTTACTGTTCTTGTTGTTGAAGTTCTATTTGGGTGAAGACACCTTCACAGCTAGGGTGCATTTTGCTGATCACGACCCCTGTGCATTAAGTCTGAACTTCGATTAGATTGTAAATTGGAATTACGTAGTTTTTTTTTTTATATATTTTGTTTCTTACCAGGTCCTCATTATTTGTGAAGTTAAGGTCAAGTGTGTTTTCTAGTCTTGTTGGCTCCACTATTCTGCTGACTTAAGGTGTGTGTATCGCAGAGATTTGTAGCTCGGTTTTGTGTGGTGTGTGGTGTGTGTGTTTTGGTGTGTGGGGTTTTGTGGGGTTGTGTGTGTGGTGTGTGTATTTGACCGACCTTTTATCTACGCTACCTCCAGGGATTGTTTCTGCTATAACATTATTAGCAATTCTTCCATTTTATATGCCTTAGGTTGAAATCGCCAAGCTAGGTATTACGAACACTAGTAAAGAATGGTGTGTGAGACCTGGTCGTAATGGGAATGTGGAGCAAAAAAAGCTCGGTAGAATTAATGTATATTTGCCTTATCCAGATGATATATACAAGTATGTACACTTTATACAGATAGAAAAGTAAGTGTACACCACGGTAACAAAGGTAAAGCAAAAGCCCTTGTTTGTGCACCTGCTCATCCAACAGCTAGGCAAGTCTGTCAATGCCCTTTCCACAAGTGGGAAACACGTTGCTTCGGCTTTGGGGGGCTTGCCTGTGATTAGCCAATGAACCAAGGTACTGATTTAACGACGGGTACCCAGTTGATCGGGTTAAACCCTTAGTACCTGGTTCGCTGCTGGTTGGAAGACAACCTATATACGAGTGACATACGCCGAATAAATTGTAACATTACCTTTTCATGCCACACTAGGTTAACTCCTCTGTAAACAGACAATGGGCCCACCTACCGAGGCTTGCAGGATCCTCTGTCTAGCTCTTGTTACAGTCATGTAGGGTTATTCTTGTTCTATATGGCAATAGCATCTAACAAATAACTGGGACTACAAATTACGCAGAACAAAATAGCATCATCCTGGCTCTGGGTCCTAGAAGCATGTAGGACAAGATTAATTACAACGACTGGATATACTTAATATTGCGATAGCTTCACTTCTTTACCCTAACTCGTGTTTGCGAAAAATACCAGTGTCCAGAATACATTGCTGAAAGCTTTGTCAGGTTACGAACCAATGCCCGTAAGGTACTAGGGAGCATTACCACAATTTTTTGTACCTTGAGTAGGTGACAAGGCCCACACCTACACAATAATAAAAAAATGTGAAAGGGGCTGCCGGATCATGTTAAGGACTCTCCTTCATCATAGAGCAGTTTAAGAGAAGAACTAAAAAATATTAGTGAAGCTGCAGAAAATTAGGAAACTGATCTTTCATATCTCGAGTGTAACTGTTACATTAAGCTGGTTTCCTTATTTAATTGTCATGTAATTTACTCAGTTTTATGCCTTTCGTATTTCTTTTAATTGTTTAAAATATTTTCATGCAATTTGGGTATACGCGGTTTTCATTATAGTCATAACAGATTTTATAATAGCAAATAACCTAATAAGGTTTAAGGTCTCTAATGGAAGTAGTCGCCCCTGTCTCGTTTGTGTCATCCTGTTATTTATACCTGTTTACTCTACAAAACTATTTTTTTGTAACAAGTCGGGCCGTCTCCCACCGAGGCGGGTGACCCAAAAAAGAAAGAAAATCCCCAAAAAGAAAAACTTTCATTCATTCAACACTTTCACTTCACTCACACATAATCACTGTTTTTGAGGGGTGCTCAGAACACAACAGTTTTAGAAGTATATACGAAATAAAGAAACCTTGAGTAATTGTACTTGTGTAGAAAACCCTAGAGCGCGCGCGCACACACACACACCACACACACACACACACACACATAACACACACACACACATACACACACAACACACACACACACATATACATACACATACACACAACACACACACACAATACATACACATACATACACATACAACACACACACACATATACATACAAACCCTACTCCCCACACTACACACACACATATACATACAAATACACACACATACATACACATACACTACACAACCATACACATACACACACACACACCACACACACAACACACACACACACACACAACCACACACACAGGTCCGGGGGTCGAGTCTCTGGTATGGCTGGAAAACATTATGACGTGTTTCCATAAGACACTTGTTCCTGTTCACTCATCAGTAAAATAGGTACCCGAGTGTTAGTCGACTGGTGTGAGTTAAAATTAACTAATTTGCCGAAATGCTCTGCATAACAAGCGCCTTTCTGTATAGTAGTATCAGATTTCAGCAAGGCCTGCATACATTGTACATGTGCTTGTAGAAATAGATATTATTATTGTACCTTTTTCATTCAAATGACCACCTGCCACTTAATTCATGTCAGTGGGAGGTCACTTTTGTCCACAATATCTGAAATTAGGATATTAGCCAACAGAACGAGGCGGTAGTTTCATCCACCTCTGAATCCTGGTTGGATGACACGGTGACCGACGACGGGGTTAAAATAGATGGTTGCAATGTACAGCGCTTAGATAGGAATAGAAAAGGCGATGGGGTATGTACCTATGTAAGAAATGACAGCTTATAACCCAAGACTTCGTCTGAATGATAAACTGGAGATTCTATGGCTAGAGGTGTTGCTAGCCAAGACTAAACCAATCCTGGGAAGAAATTGCCGCCCCTCCTCACATGATCAGTTCTTAGAGGATTTTTCAAGAGTCTTGTCCGGAATTGATAGCAATACTGAGACAGTGATATTGGGAGACTTCAATATATGTTTCCAACAGCAAAATAATGGGCTATGTAACAAGTATAAGCAAATTCTGGAATTAAATAGTTGCTCAACCAGGATCAGTTCTCAGTCATATTAGACCACATCCTTTTGTAATAGCTCTGACGACATTAGTCAGTCAAGTGTTATTACCACAGGTCTTAGCAATCATTTCATCATATATTGTACTAGGAAATCATTAGGGATCGGACTGGCCTACACAGGACAAAATGAGGTCAACTAGAAACTACAGTAAAGAAATAGTGGTAAATTGCACAGTGATAATAAGTTGCACGGACGTAAATGATGCCTGGAAAAAATTCAAAACAATGTTCACTACCATCCTTGATAATATTGCACCAGTTCAAGATGTTAGGATTAAACGAAGAACTGAACCCTGGAGACTACCGAGATATTAGATATGAAATTCAAGGACCAGTTGCTAAAAAGATTTAAGATAAGCAGGCAGAATATTGCAGCTCTAAAGGAATTCCAGAGAGTTAGGAACAGAGTGCAGTGGCAAGGCACTATTGCTCGAAAATCGAATAGCCTCAGAAAGCTCTGACAACACCTAAAACGGTTTGGGTATAGCCATAAACTGCCAGTTAGATCTAACATAGGGATAAGTATTGATAACGAGGTATGCCACGAGACAACTAAAGTGGCTAATTGTTTTAATTCATACTACACTTGTCACATCAACACTAGTAAGTAACAGTTCCCAACTAGTAGGAATCTTAGGACTTCGTACGAAAAAAACGAAGTGAATTAAACCCAACTGAGAGTACCGGTCCCGATAAGTTCCTAAAAGATGGCGCCTCTGAATTGCCAATTCTCATTGCGCACAATAAATTTGTCTATATTCACAAATACTGTCCTGGGGAAGGGGGGATTCAGAGAGGCCAGAATTTCTCCTGTCTTCAAGAAAAATAGTATGTCTGATGTCAGCAACTATAGGCCGGTTAGTATCCTCAGTATGATGTCCAAAATTCTAGAGAAGGCGGTATACTGTCAAGTAGTTAAGTATCTAAATGAAAAAACATTCTCCATAGTTACTAGTCAGGTTTTAGATCTCATTCAACCGACACTTACTTCATTAATTTGATGGACTACTTGACTCAAATGTCGCTAGGGAATCTCATAGGCATGATAATCTTGGACTTGCAAAAGGCCTTCGATTCGGTCAGCCACAGTATGTTATGTAAGAAACTACAAGCTGTCGGCATAGGTACTGTAGGCTGGTTTGTCCTACCTGAGCAACAGGAAACAAACTGTCAAGATCAACAACACAGAGTCAGAACCCTTGCCAATAACATGGGTTCCTCAAGGTAGTATTCTGGGTCGTTTACTATTCGTGTGTTATGTGAATGACATACCTATCAGTGTCGAATATAAGCTATTACTGTATGCAAATGTTAGTGCTCTGTTGGTATAAGGTAAAGACCCACAAGGCATTTCTTGGGTACTATCACTAGAACTAGTCCTGTAGCAGATAGTTGGTTGACAAAAAATAATCACTACACCTCGGGAAAACTGAAGCCGTATTCTTTGGCACGGAACATAAATTGAGAGGGTAAATAATTTAAATGTCCAGTGTAATGGGGAACCTATTATTACGGTAAAATCAGTGAAATATCTGAGAATCCCCTTTGACCCAAGCATGTCAAGAGGACTCATAGGGAACAGTCAAGTTAATGCTAGACTAAAGTTCTTCTACAGACAGGCACAATGTCTACCAACAGAGGCTCGCAGGACACTTTGTCTAGCTCTTATACAATGAATTATAGTCTATTGCTCTTCATGGTACTCTGCCTTAACAGAAAAGTTGAAAGATAAGCTACAAATCACCCAGAACAAGATGGTGGTAAGATTCATCCTGGACCTGGGTACAAGAGAGCATGTTGGCCAAGATTAATTACAACTGGATATGCTGAATGTTGAAGACAGAGTAAAACAACTAAAGCTAAATTACGTTTATAAAGTTGCTCACAACCAGTGTCACCAGTATATTACTGGCAATTTTAAGGCCGGGAACCAAAGGAATTATAGAACTAAGGGAAGGAAGAACAACTTTGCAGTACCCAGAGTCAGTGGTCAGGCTTCAGACATTTTTCTATACAGCAATAAGAGTTTAATAGACTGCCTGCACATATCACAGCCTCTCATGGCATGAGCCGGTTCAAGAAGAGAACCAAAATGTACCTCATGAACAAGGCTACAGAAAGGGAGGAGAGTGATATCTTGTATATCTAACACGTATATACTATAAACTGATCATGACTTTAATACTAATTTAACCTCTCCTCAAGTATATTTTCTATTGCAACTGCTTTTATATAATTAAGATACCTACCTGTTTTTTAACTTTTAAATATAAATAATTACCACAAGAACCTCAGTGGAAATAAGTTATTGCCTGATTTTTTTTGGGTTATTAAGATAACTGTTTGTGTATACCTGAATAAACTTACTTCTATGAACTTGAGTTTACTCTAAGCTCTATGACGTTTTCTTATTTAAAATGTGTATAGTTTTCTTTCAAGTAAATCGTAGACTATGATAAATTTATTGACATATATGTCGTCTGTGAACATTCACCTTTTAACCTCTCTTTCACGTTCACTATAAAACGCTTTTACAGGCTATGATAGTTAAATAAGCGTGTGTATAGTAGTGGTCAGTTAGTGGTTTAACTTAGGACCCAACAGAACTAAGACGCATTGCTTGACATTATTTGCTTATCGTTGTTTTAATGCAAGAGGTAATTTTATACATATATTCTAATGAACCATGTCCTCAGAACCACTATGCCTACGTTTGTCTAATTGTTTTTTGGTTATCCTAAGTAATTTACACATACGCTGCTACGCATGATAATTTATGTAACTGTGTGTGTACCTATACCTGAATAAACTTGCTTATTCTTCTTACTCCTTAACCCTACCTGCCTCTTATCGCTTGCTTGTTTCCTTAACACTTGCGATCACCCAAAAGTCAATATGACATTTCTCTTTGGATCCTCATATTGTTTACATTGTGCTTCTGATATGCGTGAAATACGTTGTTCCTTGTCTTAGCGAAACGTCTGCCATCCTGTATAATATACATCTCTTGCATTTCGGTTTATGGGTTGAAATGCAGTCGTGAAATGCAGTGAAATGTCAGCCTGAGCTGTTAGACTTCTTAAAGGCTGTTGGGGTCCAGCTTCAAAATTTAATTCCAACATCATAAACTGGCTTACATTGTATGTTCAGTGACGTATTATGGTATTAGTGTGCAAGATATACAAGATAGTTTCGAGGTGTCATTTCAGCAACATAATACATATTTCACGACCACAGTATATATACATACACACGTACCAGTGGCTGAGAAGGGTGGTGGAACCACAGTAATCTGGCCCATCAGAGAACATTAACTGAAGATGCCATCAGCAGTAGTGGAGCTCCTGGAAGTTTACCAATCATCTGTTCGGCCTCGCACTACCTTCCTAGGATGATACTTTACAAAATATTACCCCATTTAGTTACGATAGTAATCAACAAGTATACTTAGGATTACATATATATTTTGTATATTTTCCATTACACAGACTTTGGTACAAAGTTTAAGGCTAAAGTATCGATCATGTGTGTATGGTGAGGGTATCTGTGGGTGTGTGGCATCTGCTTCCAGCTGACGTCTGCTGACCCTTGTTGTCCTATATATGATCAGTCATAACCGAGGAGCCCAGGGCTAAGCTAAATCTAGGACACAACTTTCGCAGTAGGAAAGGCAACTTTTATTATCCGTTATGAAGGTAAGTTAGTGCCCTCCAATTTGTGCTAGTTGTCATTTGTCAAAAGCAAATTGTCGATAGACAGTTTTTGTCCTGTTTTTGCGTGCGCTCGTACCCCCATCCCCTCCAGAACACACATGTAGGTGGGTGGCACTTTCACACCATGGGAAACATGCTACCACATATGTATAGGTCCTCGTATGCAAATAATATCGCATAAAAGGATAGTAATCCTCCTACAATTGAAGATTTGTAAAGTGTAACGTGAATCTCTTGCCAGGATAAATTTATCGTAAAGTTTTCAGGTATGGGGCCCCATACTGGTGCTGCACACTCAGATGGTCTTGACATACTTCCTATAAAGGGCCCGGAATGGCTGTCGAAATTCCTGAAGGTTACTCTTAGATTTGCCAGGCGATCATTGACTGCATAGATTATTAGGCTGATGAGAGCCTCTGGTAATATACCAGACACTATGCTCACTCCTAGGTCTTTCTAGGTGAGGCCCTCAGCCTCTGTCGTCAATCTGTTCTCCGTGGCCGGTCTTGCCGCTTTCCCAGTCTTCATAATCTTTCATTTGCTGGGGTTAAATTCAAGGAGGCATTTATCTGACCAGTCTTCCAGTTTATCCAGAGCCATTTGTAGCTTTTGTCTATTCTCAAGTTTGCTGATAATTACATTATCAGCAAACAGGAATACACAAGACTCTATCCCATTTGGCATGTCATTTACACAGAAACAGCACTAGCCCTAATGCCGATTATTTTGGTGCCCCGCTTGTTAGTCTCTCATTCTAACACTCCCTAAGGTACTCTTAACCTACTGGGGTACATTCCCTGTTATTCCTGCATGCACTTAGTTTTTGCCCTAGTCTTATGTGGAGTACAATATCAAATGCCTTCTTGTTTTTTAATAAATTCCAATCCACACGTGCATCTCTCTCGATTCTCTTACTTTGTCACAGAATTACATTAAGTTGGTAAGACAATATTTCCCATCTTTGATTCCGTGGTGGCTGTCGTTTACAAAACTTGTGTTCAGGTGCAATACCACTCTCCTGATTATCTTCATTACTCTGTAGGGTATGTATGTCGGTGATGCTAGTCTGTAGTTGAACGCTTCCTGTGCCTCCTTTCCTCAGTAAAGAGAACACTTTCGTTGTATTCCATATCTGGTAATTGTCCTGTGTCCATTAACATGTTATAGGATCATGTATAGTAATTCAGACGGTGCCTCTGCTCCTGTGGTGACATCTTGCCATGTCCCATTGCCTTCTTTGTATAAAACCTCTATCAAAAGTTCCTCAGCCTTTCCTCTGATTTGTGCATGGTATCAACGACCCGTCTGTTCCCTTTCCCTAAGACTTTTCTGTATTGCCCATATTTCCACTGAAAAGATCCCTGTAAATAGTTTATTCAACACTTTGCAGACTTCATATTTTTTATCGCGAGCTCTCCTTTGTCCTTCAATCGAAATTACCAGGTCTTTTATTGTTGCAGTTTCTTTGATGTGACTGTAGAGTGGTTTTGGTATTCTTGTGTTGGAGAGTATCAGAAAACCTTTATTAGTGCTATCAGAGATACAAAGATCACTGAGTTGTATGCAATAATATCAGAGATATAACTCACGCTCATACATAACGCCAGAGATATTTACCTTTGTTGTGTCATTCTCAAATTGTCAGCCTGCCTTTCTGGTTAGTCTGTCACCTCTGTTATCTTCTTCTCTTTCTAGAGTTTTTCGACTCTTTTTCTTATCTACATCTTTCTTTGCCGTTTCTCTTTTTGGTATGAATTTCTCTGCCTCCAGGCACTTTCAACAAGATGCTCCATTTTATATTATATATATATATGTCGTGCCGAATATGTAAAACTGGTCAGTTAGCAAGAACTCGTTTAAAATTAATTTCTTTCCAAAATTTTCTCTTATACGTTTAAAGATATAGTTTTTTCATTAATGTTAATGTAATTTTTTTTTAATTTTGCACCAAAAGAAACTTAGAAAACTTACCTAACCTTGTTATAACAAGAGCAATTTTAGCCTAACCCAACTAAATATATTTTAGATTCGTTTACAGTAATTTAATACTAAACAAACACGATGAAATGTATTTTTTTTCGTTAGGTTCAGAATGATTTTGGCGAAATTATTGCATACACAAATTTTCACTTGTCCTATATGGCAAGATGAACGTTGCTATTTAAGCCAAGATCGCAAGTTCTGCCTATTCGGCACGACATGTATATGCACACACGCCTCGCAACATTAATAATAAACAATATCTCTTACATTCAGTTTCTAGAATTCCTTCATTTACCTTATATTCACTTATATTTTACTCCTGAAGCTTAGTTAGGTTTCTTGACAGACATATCAAATGTTGAGTCCCTACCATAGTTATCGATTAGTGATATTGAGGTGTCTATACTTTGAGGTTTATATATCCTGGTGTTAATCATGGTGTATATTCCCTGGTGTTAGTTTAGAGGTGGGAGAAGCAACTATTAAAACCTGCTGTTACAACAACACAAGTACACTTTGGCTCTTGCGGTTAGCAGTTTTTTATATGGTGCGGTTTCACTGGTCGAGTAAACATTCTTGGACACGATGTTTTGTCAGTGGAGTCGAACCTTGATCCGTGCTCAAGGTTAAGCTCCCTTACACTTGGAAAATCTTTGGACGGATAGCTAGAGAACAGCATAATTAAACACAATGAATATTTCGACCAGGAGTCATGTTATTGTATTCGTTTTTCTCAACCCATTTAGCTTACTTATCATTTTCCCCATTTCAAAGAGACCTTAAATCACATTACCTAGGCACTGTACGCTCCCTACTGGTTTATTGCTTACCAGGAATATAATTTGCACTTTTCAGTTGCTACCAGTGGTGGTGATGGTTATGATGGGCGGTGGGTCATGTGCGCTTGTGAAGGACTACGACACGTCTGCCAAGACGTCAACAACGGTGACCAAAGTGACAGTTTTCTGACGACTTTGGGTGGGGCCTTTTACCCCCTGCAGAGCAAAAACCCCTTTCCCCTTCACCCCCACCAAAACTGCAGGTTTTA
>NW_026469924.1:0-11408 GCF_026875155.1 Cherax quadricarinatus | reverse complement strand
GAATCTGGTTTTCCCTGCCCGTCTCTATGCTTGTCTCTCTTTCCTGCCCCTTGCATCTTTGTATCCTCTCTTTCAGTTTCGGTCATTCTTCTTGTGTTCTGTCGCGGTAGAAAACACCCGGGTAACACTGGTCAACATTTTTTGAAAAGTTGTATGCTTCCTAAATGAGATTAGTTAATTCTTGTGTATTTTCATGTTCTGGATCCAAATATCTCCTTGAAAAATGCTTATTAGCTATAGTTTTAAAGATACGAGGTATATAATATTTGATTATTTTATTATAACGTACAATATGTGTCAGTATGTTTTAAACTCTAATCCGCACCTTCTCTTGCTTTTACTTGACGCTTATAGTGGGCTGAAGAATCATCTCTTGCCAATGTCCAGCAATAGTCTGCAAGCATTCTTGTGCCCCATTTGCCCTGGTACCATTTTTCCATGAATGAAATATCTTAGTGAAACATATCACCATGTTCGTCACTAACTACCCCACAGTTCGCTGGAAAAAATGTCTAAATGTGAGTCAAAACAGTGACATGTTACAACCTATGTTCTTATAAGCCTCTATGAGGTTTTCTACCAATTCTTCATAGTTGCCTTCCCTTCTGTTTCCGAGAAATCCCTTCACTAACTTGAATGCTTCCCAAAGAGCTTTTTCCTTCCCATGTAGGTCTGATTCGGTCTCCATCTTTATGAAGCTCTCGAATCTGAGGACCATCGACGACTTCCTCTCTTATCTTGAATCCCTAACCGAATTTGTCCAAAGCTTTTACATAGTTTTTCATGAGCCCCAGTTTAATGTGTAGTGGTGGTAGCAAAATTTTGTTTGCTTCAGTGAGAGGTGGATGTTGAACATTTTTCATCCCTGGCTTCAACGATTGACGAGGTGGCCAGTCTCTCCTGATATAGTGGGAACCTCTTGCACGGCTGTCCCATTCACATAGAAGGCAGCAGTACTTGGTGCATCTGAAAGAAGAAAAACACTTTCAGGATAAACAGAGAATTTATTTATTAATTTATCATTATAATACAGAGCATAACATCTAAGCAGATCATTCAGTTGGAAAATAAAATTAATATAATATGCCTCACATGCATATCAATAGTTTTCTCAGTGAATATTTTTTATAAGTTTAAAAAGTGTTTGGCTAAGAAAATCACCTACCTTTCACCTCAAAATATAAACTTGAACAGCACAACAACCTTCTATGACTCCTTGAGCAATAGTGAAGGTCAGTGAGACTGTGAGTGGTAAGAAACACTGTCGCAAGCCTATTGGAATCTGTTGTGACACGTAGGTGTATATTGAAAAGTAGAGCTAACAATTTTAACCTTGATATTCATTATCAGTGAGCTAAAAGTAGTTGCAAATTGCTATTCTGTTCTCGGAAGCATTTTGGTTGTTAACCAGTGTATAATTTGATGAGTCTCGTGTCATGATTTCTGCTGCAAGATCCTGTTTTGCACTGTTTCTGACTTTAAAGTCAATTTGACTAGAGGATTTTTTTTTCTACCTTTGAGTATCCCCCTATTCTCTGAAAAATGTATCAGCTCAGTAGCGTCATCCTCTCCTGTAGGTTTGATCATATTTTTTATCTCGTTCTTTTCTTGCCCTGCTCTCTTTCTTTATAGGTAATCCCTTCGGCCTTCCATTGCATTTCACCCCCGAGTCTCATGGTCTGATTTCAGCATCTCCATAGCTGCTTTCGTTAACTTTTCCTGGATCTCCTGATGACCTGATAGTGCCTATGCAGGGACCTGTCTCCTTCCTTTCCTTCAGACAACTCTCTGACCGTTGTCCCTGCACCCAGCGGCATGCCACTTTCACTTCTCGATATTTCCTTTGCCCCCTGGTGGTCAGATAGGTCCTCTGCATAGTACTTTTCTCCTTCCCTTCCTTCGGTCCCCTCGCTGGTTACTGATGTTCCTACTCCTGGTGCCATGCCTGTTTTCTTCTTTGGCTCTAAAACTCATTTCAGCATTTTTAGATTATCCCTTAGTCTCTGCATTCTAGCCTCCGCAACTGCGGCTTGTAGATTCCACTTCTTGCTCTCTCAAGTCATCCTCTCCTCCATTTTATTGTCAAACTCATCTAGCCTTCTTTCCCAATCTTATTCCTTCTCATGAGCTTTGCTGACCATTCTTCCTTCCCAGAACACTCTTCCTCAGTTCCCCTGACTCTTCATCCTGCTCTCTGGGATTCCAAATTTTTTCTTCACTAGTTACGAGAAAATTTAATGCTTGTGCATATGTGCCAGCGTGTATGTGTGTGTGTATGTGTGTGCGTTTTTGTGTGTATGTGTGAGTGTGAGTGTGGGTGTATGTGTGTGGAGGTGAATTGTGTGTGTATGGGAGGGTGTGTGTGTGTGTGTGTGGGAGTATGTGGGTGGGATTATATGTGTGGAATTGTATATGTGGGATTGTGTATGTATGTGTGTGTGTGTGTGTTTGTTTGTGATTTCGAAATGTATTCCTTCCATCATGCCGTTCACAATACCAGAAACAGCACCGGTCCTAGGACAGACCCCTGTGGAACCCCGCTCATTACAAGCGCCCATTCTGACATCTCACCACGTACAGGCGCCCACTCTGACACCTCAACACGTACCATGACTCGCTGATGTCTTCCTGACAGGTATTCCATGAGCCATTGAACTGCCTTCCCTGTTACCCCTGCCTTGTCCTCCAGCTTTTGCACTAATCTCTTGTGTGGAACTGTGTCAAAAGCCTTCTTACACTCCAAGAAAATGCAGTCTACCCACCCCTCTCTCTCTCTTGTCTTTCTGCTCTCAAACTGTCGTAGAATTCCAGTAGGTTTGTGACACAGGATTTCCCGTCCCTGAAACCGTGCTGGCTGTCGTTGATAAGCTCATTCCTTTCTAGGTGCTCCACCACTCTTCTTCTGATAATCTTCTCTATGACCTAGCATACTATACACATCAGTGACGCTGGTCTGTAGTTTAATGCTTCGTGTCTGTCTCCTTTTTTGATAATTCGGACTACATTTGCTTTCTTCCATACCTCAGGTAGTTGTCCCTGCTTCGATAGATGTGTTGATTGTTGTTAGTGGTACACTTAGTGCCTCTGTTCCCTCTCTCAGGACCCATGGAGAGATGTTATCCGGCCCCATCGCCTTTGAGATATCTAGCTCGCTTAGCAGCCTCTTCATTTGTTCCTCGGTTGTATGTATTGCGTTTAACACTTGATGGTGTACCCCCCACCTCTCTGCCTTCCTGGAGTCCCTTCTGTCTCCTCTGTGAACACTTCTTTGAATAGCATGATGAGCTCCGCACATACTTCGCGGTCGTTTCATGTGATCTCCCGCCCTTCCTTCCTCAGCCTGATTACCTGGTCCTTGACTGTGTGTACTCACCTAATTGTGGTTGTAGGAGTCGAGACTCAGCTCATGGCCCCGCCTCTTCACTGACCGCTTCTGGGTCCTCCCTCTCCCTGCTCCATGAGCTTTATCATACCTCGTCTTAAAACTATGTATGGTTCCTGCCTCTACTACATCACTTGCCAGATTATTCCACTTCCTAACAACTCATTTGAGTTTTCAACTTTCAATTGTGACCCCTTGTTTCTGTGTCCCATCTCTGGAACATCCTGTCTCTGTCCACCTTATCTATTCCACACAGTATTTTGCATGTCGGTATCATGTCTCCCCTGACCCTCCTGTCCTCCAGTGTCCTCAGGCCAATTTCTCTTAACCTTTCTTCGTAGGACATTCCCCTTAGCTCTGGAACCAGCCTTGTTGCAAACCTTTGTACTTTCTCTAATTTCTTGACATGCTTTACCAGGTGTGGGTTCCAAACTGGTGCTGCGTACTCCAGTATGGGCCTGACGTACACAGTGTATAGAGTCTTCAACGATTCCTTACTGAGATATCGGAACACTATTCTCAGGTTCGTCAGGCGCCCAAATGTCGCAGCAGTTATCTGGTTAATGTGTGCTTCCGGCGACGTGCTCGGTATTGTACTCACACCTAGAGCTTTCTTCTTGAGTGAGGTTTACAGTCTTTGGCCGCCTAGCCTATACTCTGTCTGCGCTCTTCTTTGCCCTTCCCCAATCTTAATAACTTTGCATTTGGCGGAGTTGAATTCTAGGAGACAGTTGCTGGACCACACGTCCAACCTGTCCAGGTCTCTTTGTACACTTGTCTGATCCTCCTCTGATTTAATTCTCCTCATTAACTTTACATCATCTGCAAACAGGGACACTTCTGAGTCTATTCCTTCCGTCATGTCATTCACATATACCACATATACCAATAGCACTGGTCCCAGGACTGACCCCTGTGGGACCCCTCATACCTCATCACGTACCATGACTCGCTGTTGCCTCCCTGTTAGGTATTCTCTGATCCATTGCAGTGCCCTTCCTGTTATATGTGACTGATTCTCTAGCTTCTGTACTTATCTTTTGTGATGAACTGTGTGGAAGGCCTTCTTGAATGTAAGTCCAAGAAAATGCAATCAACACACTCTCTCCCACTCATGTCTTACTTCAGTTATGTTGTCATAAAACTCCATTAGGTTTGTGACACAGAATTTTTCTTCAATGAATCCGTGCTGGCTGTCGTTTATAACCTTCCTCCGTTCCAAGTGCTCCACCACTCTCCTCCTAATAATCTTCTCCATGACTTTGCATACTATACAGTCAGTGACACTTGTCTGTAGTTTAGTGCTTCGTTTCTGTCTCCCTTTTTAAAGATGGGGACTACATTTGCGGTCTTCCATACCTCAGGTAGTTGCCTAGTTTCAAGGGATGTGTTGAAGATTGTGGTTAGTGGCACACACAGTGACTCTGCTCCCTCTCTAAGGACCCACGGAGAGATGTCCGGTCCCACCGCCTTTGGTCACTTAGGAGCTTCTTCACCTCCTCCTCGATTGTGTGTATTTCATCCAACAATTGTTGGTATATCCGTAGTTGGCATATCCCTCTGTTTTGTCTTCCCAGTGTCCCTTCTGCCTCCACTGTCAATACTTCTGAAATCTCGTGTTGAGCTCCTCATACACTTCTTGGTCGTTTCTTGTGAGCTCCCCACCTTCTTTCCTCAGCCTGAAATTTCCTGGTCATTGACTGTTGTCTTCCCTCCTGATGTAGCTGTACTGCAGTTTTTGGGTCAGACTTGACTTTCAATGCAAGTCGTTTTCGTACTGTCTCTGGGCCTCCCTCCTTACTTGTGCATACTCGTTTCTGGTTCGTCGACTGATCTCTATTTTCCTGGGTGCTTTGCCCTCTGTACATTTTCCATTCTCGAGCGCATTTAGTTTATATCTCACTACACCTTCGGGAAAACAAGGGCTCGTTCTGGTCTTCCCCTTATTTCTATTACCAATGGGAACAAACCCTTTTCTCTGCTTCCTTGCATTTTGTTGTTACATAGCCATCTTTCGTTACTAACCTTCCCACCAACTCTCTTTCCCAAAGTGTGTGTGTGTGTGTTGTGTGTGTGTGTGTGGTGTGTGTGTGGTGTGGTGTGTGGTATGTGGTGTGTGAGTGTGGTGTGTTGTGTGGCGTGTGTACTCACCTAATTGTACTCACCTAATTGTGGATGCAGGGGTCGAGACTCAGCTCCTGGCCCAGCCTCTTCATTGATCGCTACTAGGTCCTCTCCTTTTCTGCTTCCTGAGCTTTGTCCCTACCTCTTCTTAAAACTATGTATGGTTTTCCCGCCTCCACTACTTCACTTGCTAGGCTATTCCACTTCCTGACGACTCTATGACTGAAGAAATACTTCTTAACGTCCCTGTGACTCGTCTGAGTCTGTGTCCCCTCTCTGGAACATCCTATCTCTGTCCACCTTGTCTATTCCCCGCAGTATCTGTATGTCGTTATCATGTCTCCCCTGACCCTTCTGTCCCCGTGTCCTCAGCCCGATTTCCCTAAAACTTTCCCGTACACATTCCCTACTCCCAAAAGCCTTTGCCCCTTTTTGTACTTTTCTCTTTTCTTTTAAAATGGGGTTTCCAACGGGGGCTCATACTCCATAGGGCCCTAAAACATACAATGCCCCACTTAACAACCCTTATTAAGGTTCCCTATTTCTGGTTCCACCCATCTCTTTTTTTGGGTTTAGGGCCCTCTAGACTCTTTTTTCCCCAATCTTTCTCCCTGATTCTTTTAGGTAAACACATATGAACATTGGTTTTTTATTTAAACTTTCGTCCCACATACTTTTCCCCTCAAAACGAAAATTTAACAAAGAATTTTTTGTGTCTTACCCTAAAACCCCTTTTTTTTATAATTTTTATGTTCGAGGCGACCCCTTTTTCCCAACATCTTGTCTGCTCCCCTTTCCCCTCCCAATTTAACTTTCCTTTTTGGGGGGTTTGATTGAGAAGGTTTCTGGCCCATGTCCCCCTGCCATTTTTGGCCCGCCTCACCCATCCGAAAAATTCTTTCACTTCACCTGGAAAAAAGGGGCCCAGAGTTATTTTAAAAGGCCGATAATATAAAAATTTGCACGGCCTAAAAATGCCCTGTGGGGACCCTGTCGCAAAAGGGCCCCCACTTTTACCTCTTCACGTCCCCGTTTGTTCCTCCCTGCGGACTGACCCCTGGGTGCCTCCCTTTATACCCTATCCTCCCTTTGCACTAATCTCTTGGGGGAATTTGTGTCAAACCCTTCCTGCAGTCTGGAAAATGCAATCAACCCCCCCCTCTCTCGTGTCTTATTCTTTTCCCTTTCATAAAACTCCGGGTTTGGACACAGGATTTGCCTTCCATAAACCCCTGCGGTTTTCTTATAATCTTGTTCGTCCCAGGTGTTCTACCACCTCCCCCGAAAAATTTTTCCCCCATTTCCCTCCTGAAATCTTCTCCATGACTTTGCACACTTTACATGTCAGGACACGGTCGTAGTTTAAGCCTCATTTCTTTTTCCTTTTTTTAATATGGGGACTACATTTGCTGTTTCCATTTCTCAGGTTGCCCTAGTTTAAAGGGGAATTGTTAAGGGTTGGGGTTAGGGCATGACCATCCTGCCCTTCTTAAAGGCCCCAGGGGAGATTTTTCCCGTCCCATCGTTTTTGAGGTATCAAGGTCACTTACAGCTTCTGCACCCATCCTGGGTTGTTCGATGTCCCAACACTTTTTGGTAATTCCCTCTTGATGTCCCTTCTGTGCTGTCTTCCCAGACCCCTTCCTGTTCACTGTAAAAACTTCCCTTTAAATCTCCTGTTTAGCTCCTCACTACCTCCTAAATTTTTCTTGTGAGTTTTCCCCCTTTGCCTCTCTGATCCCCCTGGCTTTGACTGTTGTCTTTCCCGATGTGGCTATAAAACTTTTGGGTCATCTTAAAATTTCGATGCTTGTTATTTTATACTGTCGCGGGGCCTCCCCCCTTCCCTGTGCATACTCTTTCCGGCCTCGACAAATCCCCCTTTTTTTCAGTGTTCTCTGCCTTCTTACTTTTTCTGGTCTTTCCCTTGTTTCTGTTGCCCTTTGGGAAAAAACCCTTTTCCACTGCCTCCCTTGATTTTGTTTTTTACATTTTCCCCTATTTCATTTAGGGTTTTCCTCCCAGTTCTCTGTCCACGGAACCCCTGCAGGAATTTTCTTCATATGTAGTCCCCTCTTTTAAGTGGGTTTTTCCCCATTCAACTCCTGTTACCTCTCCACTTCAACTCTACTTGTAATTAAAAGCCAAAACCACGTGTTTCACTAGTTTAGGGTCTCAATGTGATGTCCTCAATGCGAATGCCCAGGGTAAAACACAAGGTCCCAAATTTTCTGGTTTTCCTCCCCCCCATTGGTAGGGGCCCTTACAAGTTTTTGCATGAGGTTTTCCAGCACCACATCCAACATCTTGGCTCTCCATGTTTTGGGACCCCCCATGTGGCCCAGGTTTTCCACAAATTTCCCGTGGTTTAAATCCCCCCTAACCAAACTTTGCTCGTGGGGTGAGCTCTTTTGCCACCCGCAAGTGTGTCCACCCTTGCTCTGTTGCTTTTATATTCCCCCTTTTTGGCCTCCTGGATTCTCAATGACCCCCTTGGTCCCAGCTGAAGTGTACCTCTCTGGTCCCCTTTCTCCCTTTCGTCAGCCTCCCTTTTTCGTTTCCCTCGGTTTTTTTTTCAAGAGCAACCCCTTCTCCCCCCCCGCCCCTTTTATCTTTCCTCATGATCGGTATCCTGGTGGGGAAATTTCATTGTTATTGTCTCCGTGAGTTTTTTTTTCTGAACTGCTTGAGTCTGGGGACTTCTCATTCATTCTTTCTTGCCATTCCTCATATTTTTTTCGTTAATCCCTCCGCATTTGTGTACCAAACCTTCAACTTTGTTCTAATACTGTAACGTGGTCCTGGGGGGAAAGCTGGGGTTAGGGGGCGGAGCCCCGGTGGGGGGGCCCGTGGGGGGGTTCATGGAGGTGGGGAAAGTCCCATAGGGGGTTGCTGTGGGTAGGGTTTTATGGGGCGGGGGGTGGGAACAGGGGAACGGGTGTGCGGTTGGTTTTTGGGTTTTCATTGCCTTGGGGTTTCGTGGCTGGGGCCCTTCGCAGGTGTTTTTTTGGGGGGTTGCTTGTCCTTTCCCCGTTCCTGGGGTTTTTCTGCTCTCCTTTTTCATTTTTCCCCCCATTCCCCTTTCGTTTTTTTTCCTCTTTTTCAGTATCATCCTTTCCTCCTGTGTTTCTGTCTCGATCGAGGTACACACTATGAAAATCCCGTTTGCCTTCCCGCTTTTTCTCCTGCAGGGTCTGGGTTTGAGTTGATTCTCCCTTTAAAATTGTTTGAGAGGCCCATTCCTTTTTTTGTGAACCACCCGATTCTCCGAAAATTTGCCCCGGGGCATGTCTCCCTCGCCTATCACCCTTTAGATACCCTTTAATCCTTTTTTCTCTTCCTGCTTTCTTTTATCATAATTTCCCCTTTTAGCTTTGTTAGCCTATAACAAAAATGATCTCTCCCTTTCCACCTCCCACTGTGACTCCCTTTCATCCTCTGAGGTGTTTTTTGTCCCCTTTCCCTGGAGTGTCCCTTTCCTTTAGTCCCCTTCCCCAGCGTGGCCCCCATGCCATTTGGGTTTTTCCTTCTGCTCACCTGAACCTGGCCCCCCAAGTATCTGTAAAGGGCTCGTCATGTACTAGTTCCTTTAAGTCTTTCAACCCTCATTTGTCCTAGTGTGCTCCGCTTTTTTTTGGCCCATGTGGGTTTTACAGCCTCTGCATACGTTTAGCCCATGCTCCCTTTAGAAACCCTTTTTTTTGTTCTGAGTAAAATTCATGCTCCTTTTTAACTTTTCTGGGGGTTTTTTAAATTTTCCCAGTTCCCCTAATTTTTTTTGGCCCCCTTTTTGGGGGCCCCCACCTTCGATTTGCCCCTCATCTCCTCCTTCCTTAAATTCTTCACCTTTTTCCCCCCTTTTCCCCCCCTTTTTTAAAATTCCCCCCCTTTTCCCTCCCCAATTTCCATCTCCCTTTCCACCTTTTCTGGTGCCCATTGCACCCAAAAAGGGGGGGAAGTTTAGGGGGGGGGGGGGGGGGAAAGGGGGGGAAAGGGATGGGGGGGGGGGGGTTAGGGAGGGGGGGGGGGGGGGGGGGGGGGGGGTTTTTTATTTTTGGTTTTTTGGGGGGGTGGGGGCCCAGGGGGGGGGGGAAAAAAGGGGGGGGGGGGCTGTTTTTAATTTTTTGGGGTTATTTCTTGTGTTATTTTTTTCCTAGTGTTGGAGAAGATAATTTTAAGGGGGAAAGAAAAGGATTAGTGACCCTTAGAAGCAGGAGGTGTGTGTGTGTGAGGGGTTTTAAAAGGGAAGGGGAAAGAAGGCTGAGGGTAGAGTGACCCTTGATAACGGGGTCCTTGGTGTGTGTGAAATGTGTGTGTGAGTGTATATGTGTGTGTGTGTTTTACTCACCTAGTAAGGGTTGTGTGTATGTGTGTATGTATTGGTGTGTGTGTTTTGTGTGTGTGTGTGTGTGTGGGGTGTGTATTGCCTAGAAAGGAATGTTGTATGTGTGTATATGTGTGGTATGTGTGTGTGTTTGTGTGTTTGGCAGAAATTGGTACTACCTGAGGTTACCTGGAGTTATTCCGGGATCAACGCCCCCGCGGCCCGGTCCATGACCAAGGGCCTCCCGATGGATCAGGGCCTGATCAACTAGGCTGTTACTGCTGGCTGGCACGCAGTCCAACGTACAAGCCACAGCCCGGCTGATCCGGCGCTGATTTGGTATCTGTCCAGCTCTCTCTTGAAGGCAGCCAGGGGTTTATTTGGCAATTCCCCTAATGCTTGATGGGAGGCTGTTGAAACAGTCTTGGGCCGCAGACACTTATGGTGTTTTCCCTTAGTGTACCAATGGTCCCCCTACTTTTTAGGGGGGCATTTTGCATCGCCTCCCATCTTTTTACTTTCGTGGGGGGTGATTTCTGTGTGCGATTTGGGAAATTCCCCCAAAGATTTTTCAAGTGAAATTAGATATATTCCCCTCCTGTTTCAACGAATACAAATCAAGTGCTTCCAAGTGTTCCCGTAGTTAAGGTGCTTAAACAGAACTTATCTGCATAAAGGACTCTGTAACCTTGGGGATTTTTGGTTTCCCTCTTTGAATGGAGTTTTAAAGAAACAGCGTATTCCAGCCTAGAGGAACAAGAAATTTTGAAAGGATCATCAGGGTTTGGATCTCTGTTTTTAAACTTCTCTTATCCACCCTATCATTTTTTTTGCACGGCGATCGTGGACTTTTGGATCCTTGAAAGTGGATCCTCAGACATAAACTCCCCCAGGTCCCTTACTTATTTTGCTCTATTGTATGGGCCAAAGGTCTGAATACCTGTTCTAGTTTTTTTCCCCATTTCCCAAAAGGGATATTGGGAAAGCCCAGAAATTTTTAAATTTTAAACCGGCCCAGGAAAACTTTTTTAACCGGGATTCCCCGCTCTCACAAGATCACCTCGCAACCTTTCACCCAAAAGGTGATGGGCGTTGAACTCTTCTATTTTAAGAGGAAAAGGAAATAAATTGGGGGCGAGACTGTCCCTTTGTGGAACAAGCTTTCACTTGGCGCCCCAATTTAATCTTGACCATCTCTTTGTGTTCGATTTGTTAGGAAGTTAAGTCCTTTCCCCCCCACTTTCCCCATTTTCCCTTTACAGTATTTTATGGGCTATTCGCCTGTCGCATTTGTCAAAGCTTTTGCAAAGTCTGTGTAATACACTGCATTCTGATTTTCTTCAGTGCATCCCAAGGGCCCTATCTAGTATCCCGTAGTTGTGAAGGGAGGGGCGACCTGCCCCCGAACCCATGTTCCCTGGATTGTGCAGAATTTTTGGGAACCAGGGGATTTGCAATCCCGCTTTTTGCATTTTTTCAAAATTTTTATGTGTGGGAGTCATAATTTGGTCATAGTTTTAGCTAAAGCTTTTTCTGCCACCTTTTGGGGGGGCTAGTCCCCTTGTTTTAAGGTGGAAC